>JAKFQP010000064.1:1655340-1673386 GCA_023375905.1 Nycticorax nycticorax | reverse complement strand
CCAGAAAGCACTTGGAGGCCTGGTCTAAATGCATGCTACCTGTAATAAAATGTAGTGAGGACCACAGTGAGTACTGCACTCCTGCCAGCGTACTTGAAGGCATTATGATTGCTGCATCCTTCTGCAGACTAAAATCCTTGAGGCACAACTTCTTGTGTCTCTCTTCTAGTTTTACACTGCCTGCAGTAGTTCTAATTTATCCCTTAATGAGCTAAATGTAGTGGTGACCTCAAAAGGCAAGTTGGAATTCAAACACACAGCAGTTCCTGTATAGGAAGAGACCAGTCTTTGTTTACTGGTGGCTTGTACCAGATGTTACCAAAAAAAAAGCACCAGAGGACACGGAAATTTTGTTCACTAGCATTCCATTCTCTGGAGAATAACTACCTTGATTGTTAATTAGTTTTATAGTACACAAAGCAGTTAAATGCTGCTGCTACTGAGATTGATTCAGTGCTGAAATGAAGGCAAGACCTTTCCTGTGATATTTTCATCTCTGGTTCAAACGAAAAAGCAGGAAGTACAAAGGCAAACAAAATGAGAACTGTTCTTTTCTCTACAAATCTTTATTAAGCCCCAGATACCTTCCATGCATGATAAATAAACTACCTGAGAAAGAAAAGCCTGAGAATGTTCTTGTTATAGCTGATTCAATTCAATTTTTTTTAAATGGTCTGTTATCCAAAATGGAAGGTATATAGACAAGGTGAAGACAGTATTCAGAGAAGTATCAATGTTCATAAATGCATTCAAATAAGCCTTTCTAATAGCTTTATTTGAACTCAGTTTCTTTTACTTTGAAGTGTAAATTTCCATCAATTATTTAATTTAAAATGCATTGGCATTACTGCCAATCTCATTTACAGCTCCAGCAATCCTCATCTGCAGAACTTGTCTTTCTTAATCATGTAACACTGATGAACTTCTCTTGGAGCACCTCTGCTGCTTTTCCCATCCTTAGAATATGACCCAAGTGTCTTATAAAAAAAACCACAGAACAAATATTGGCATGCATTGTGAATAATTTATTAATTATATTTTAAGAACATTCACACACTTTTCAATAAAGTAAGACAACAATGCCCATAGACTTTCTGAAATATCTTCACCTGTCTATACCTTCTTTTCAAGCCATACAGGTTGAATGGCTTGCCTATGTGTGGATCTCATATAGAGTGGACCACAATCACTACAAGGAGTGGTGGCAATTTGTTCTGTCAAGTTGTGTTGTTTTCTGTTTTGTGAGAGGATAAAACTCCTTCATTCAAAATAGCCAGGAGCATAATACCACACTGAGTTCTCCCACAGTCTGCCTAAGCCTTTGACTTTGAAATCGTGTTGTTTCTTCAGATTCTTAGTCCTTGTCTATCTTCGTCTATGTAAAGGCTTTACGTGAACAATTCATTTTCTTTTCCATTACATACCTACAGAATTCCATCTTGTTTCTCTGTTAAGAGTACTGCCTCTGACTTCTGCATTCTGCAATTCATAAAAAGTGTTCCTAAGCATAAGATAGCCATTAGCAAGCCAAATCTGTCATCAAAACTACAGATGTATGAGGATAAAAAGGATCATACAATCACCAGTTTGATGTTGTATTATAAGGTCTCAAGTTCTGCTGACAATGCAGATGCTTTGTTTCATCCTGTGGGACTAGAAAATGCATGATGACTTGTGTCTATGAGAGGAAAATATCTACCTCTTGTTATCTTCCCTTCCTTCATGCATGTTATTTCTTAGTGATGTGTTTAAAAATCCTTGGTTACTTTCCTACATTGCTGCCTTTACTGACTCCCTATGAAACTCAAGGTCCATATATTCATGGGCAGGTGGGAAAGCATTTTTTAATGATAATAGTTTGGGGATTTTTTTCTCACCAGTACTTGTATTTGTATAAATGTCTTTTAAGACCTTCCTATCTGTGCCTCTGGACAAAAACCTGATATCACATATGTTTGTGGAAAAGGAAACAAAATATCTGAGCTGTATTCATGACCTTATTAATTTTACAATTGTGGAACATATTTTCCAGTGGAGTCCATCCTGTGTGTTCTATTTAAGCTACACTTAAATAGTGGGGGGGGGGGCGCACGACGCTATTAACATTGGCATCAGCCCTTTTTGCTAAAGCTTCATCACACTTCCCGTAACTTGCATGTGTGAAAGTAAATTTTAAAAAAAGATCACCCTTCTTGTCATATTGAGTCGCCAGTCAGATATAGCAAACATTTAATAAAATTCATCTTCCTGTTCAGGGCCATCATGGGGTCTCTTTACCATTTAAATGTTGTGTAAATCTTTGAAATTAGGTGAAAGTTTTGAGTATGTTTTGTGCATAAGGGTGAACTCATCCATTTCAAATGTACATCTGAAACTAAGCACTGCTTTCTCTTTCACCATGTTATGGGGAGATTCAGGATTCAAGCTTCAATCTACCTAGTGTGTCCTTAAGCCTCATTATTTTCCAGGTTTCCCCAGATTTGCAGAGTGCTATGAATGGTTAAGGACCAAAAGTTCGTAGTACTTGATCATTTTGATTAATGCATTTGGACATTCGGTCTGGTAAGGATGAGTGGAGTGTCTCCTTAGGGTGTAACAAAGAGGCTTGACCTTTGCAAGCAGAGAAGTAACACTGACATCAGCTCAGAAAAAAGAAGCCAGTCTTCTAGGCTGGAGTGAAGTCACTGACTAGTGTCTGTCCAGAAGGCAAATTACAATGAAACATGATACACGGAAGAATTAAATTAGCTGTTAATTTTAGATGTCTACAAGTTTTAGTTATGAGAAAGAACTTAACTAACTTCAGTAGAATTAAAGGGTAGAAAAGAACAGCTGTTCTCCCTCTCCGGTGGGATTCAGAACAAAACTTTTATAATGTTAGAGTAGAACATTTGGGAATTTTAAACAGAAAAGAGGGCTAACAGAAATAAGGGCTATATGGTGATTAGTACCTTCTTGGATACTATCAATGTTCTGTCAGAGGGAAGCAGGAAACACTAAAAAGGATATGCTTTCAGCATGTAGGCCCAAATCCTGCTTGTGGTAGGCTATTCCACATTTGCTCTCAATCAAGAAGACAGTGAAAACTTGGTTCAGCCTCTGGAGCAAAAATAGAGTAAGCCTCAAAGCTGTTCTGTCTTCAAGTGATTGGTAACAGCTCAGTTAAATAAGTCTTTGCTCGTCCCAGTAAATGGGTTATCAGGATTGGGGAAGTTACTGGCACGCATTTGCCTGGAAACAGAGTTAACAGCATGTGAAAGACTTCTTCCACATTCAAAATGAGGGAACAGAAATCATTCTGCAGAAATACCTCTCCTACTTGCAGGTTTGTGTACTTTCCCAGATAGACTTCAGCAGCACTTTGATCATAAAGGGAGAGAGAAAACTCAACACACACCAAGAAACAGGCTGAGAGTAAACTATCAGTGACAGCCTTCCAAAAGCCAGTTTAGAGAAAGAGTCTAATACTAATGGCTCAGGAAGTGAATTATGCTTTTACCATATAGCAGTAAAAGCACCACTAGCAACTGTCTGTGGCAATGCTAAGATGAGACACATTAAATTGACAGCTAAATATTTGTGATTTTGGATATGAAAAATTCAACCCATTACAAATTCTTCCATGTTGCAATCATGAGCAAAGGCAGTTCAGTGTGTAAAAAAGGGGGGGTTGGAAGTATTTACTAGCATAAACATCACACAATATTTCAGCCATTAAAACCTAAACAATTAACACGTGAAAGGCTAGATCTGGGCACTGCAGATAGAGTAATGCTACAGCTGAAATGCTGATCTTTGGCTGTGACCTGTGAAACCCATGGTGCTCTCAAGACCTGGATTTAGGTGTTCAAAGTGTGAACACTTTTGAACTTTAAGTGTTTACTGTGAACTTCAGCTAAAGATTGCATTTGTATTGACTACAATATCCTGTCTGTACCTGTAGCAGCTATGCCTGCACTGGTAAAAGAAGGATCCAGTCCATATTTGTTGCATAAATGAATGTCATTGCAAAACATTGTCAGAAAGCCATGTATCACAGAATCATAGAATGCTTTTGGTTGGAATGGACCTTTAGAGATCATCTAGTCCAACCCCCTGCAGTGATCAGGAACATCTTTAACTGCATTAGGTTGCTCAGAGCCCCATCCAACCTGGCCTTGAATGTTTCCAGGGATGGGGCCTCCACTACCCAGTAACCCATTCCAGTGTTTCACCTCCCTCATTGTGAAAAATATCCAGTCTGAATCTACCCTGCTTCAGTTTAAAACCATTACCCCTTGTCCTGACACAGCTGGCCCTACTAAAAAGATTTTCCCCATCTTTCCTATAGGCCCCCTTTAGGTACTGAAAGGCTGCAATCAGGTCTCCCCACAGCCTTCTCTTCTCCAGGATGAACAAGCCCAACTCTCTCAGCCTGTCCTCATAGGAGAGGTGCTCCAGCCCTTGGATCATTTTTGTAGCCCTCCTCTGGACCCACTCCAACAGTTCCATGTCCTCCTTGTGCTGAGGGCTCCAGCGCTGGACGCAGGGCTCCAGGTGAGGTCTCACCAGAGCAGAGTAGAGGGGCAGAATCACCTCCCTCGACCTGCTGGCCACGCTTCTCCTGATGCAGCCCAGAGTACGGTTGGCCTTCTGGGCTGCCAGCGCACATTGCTGGCTCATGTCCAGCTTTTTGTCCATCAGTATCCCCAAGTCCCTCTCGGCAGGGTTGCTCTCAATCCCTTCATCCCCCAGCCTGTACTGATACCAGGGGTTACCCTGCAGGACCTTGCACTTGGCCTTGTTGAACCTCATGAGGTTCACACAGGCCCCCACCTCTCCAGCCTGTCCAGGTCCCTCTGGATGACATCCCGTCCTTCTGGTGTGTCAACCACACCACTCAGCTTGGTATCATCCGCAAACTTGCTGAGGGTGCACTCGATCTCGCTGTCTAAGTCATTGATGAAAACGTTAAACAGCACCAGTCCCAGTACAGACCCCTGAGGGACACCACTCCTCACCGGTCTCCATCCAGACATGGAGCCATTGACCACTACCCTCTGGATGCGACCATTCAGCCAGTTCCTTATCCACCAAACAGTCCACCCATCCAATCCATAGCTCTCCAATTTAGAGAGAAGGATGTTGTGGGGGACCGTGTCAAAGGCTTTGCAGAAGTCCAGATAGATGATGTCCGTTGGTTTTCCCTTGTCCACTGTTGTTGTCACACCATCATAGAAAGCCACTAGGTTCGTCAGGCAGGACTTGCCCTTGGTGAAGCCATGCTGGCTATCTCAAATTACCTCCCTGGCCTCCATGTGCCTTAGCATAGCTTCTAGGAGGATCTGTTCCATGATCTTCCCAGGCACAGAGGCGAGGCTGACAGGTTGGTAGTTCCCAGGGTCCTCCTTTCTACTCTTTTTAAAGATGGACACAATGTTTCCCTTCTTCAGGTCCCCACAGACTTCACCTGACTGCCATGACTTTTCAAATATCATGGAGAGTGGCTTGGCGACTACATCGGCCAATTCCCTCAGGACTCTGGGATGTATCTCATCGGGGCCCATGGACTTAATGTGTGTTCAGGTTCCTCAGGTGGTCATAAACCTTATCCTTCCTTACAGTGGGAGGGGCTTTACTCCCCCTGGTCCCCATCTTGTGGTCCATCGACTTGGGATGGGTGAGGAGAGAGGTTGCCAGTGAAGACTGAGGCAAAAATGTTGAATACCTCAGCCTTCTCCTCCTCTGTTGATACTAGGTCGCCATTCTTGTTCATCAGGGTGGGTATACTTTCTTTAACCATCCTTTTCTGGTTGACCTACCCGTAGAGGTTCTTCTTGTTATTCTTTGTATCCCTTGCCAAATTCAACTCCTGCCACGTCTTGGCTCTCTGGACCACGTCCTTACACAATTGGGCAGTGCCCATGCCCACAATTGGGCATACTCTTCCCAGGATACCTGTCCCTATTTCCACTGTGAAGTTCCCTCTTGCTCTTTAGTCTGACCAGCATGTCTCAACTCAGCCATGCCGGTATCTTCCCTTCCTTGCCTGATTTCTTACACCTGGGGATCAAGAGCTCTTCTGCTCTGTGGAATCTATCCTTAAAGATCTGCCAGCTCTGTTCTGTTCCCTTGTCACTGAGAACTGTTTCCCAGGGGGTCCTTCTAACTAACTCCTTGAACAGCTGGAATTTTGCTTTCCTAAAATTTAGGGTCCTGACTATACTCCTTGCTTTTCCCATATCCCTTAGGTGTGTTAACTCCACCAATGCGTGATCACTGCAGCCCAGGCTGCCTCCAATCTTGATGTCACTGATGACCTCACTTGAAGTGGTGACCATCAGGTCCAGTATCGCATCCCCTCAGATAAGGGAGTCTGTTACCTGGCTTAAGAAGTTATCCTCAATGCATTCTAGGAATCTCCTGGATTGCCTACAGCTCACCATGATACTTTTCCAGCTCTGTATGTAATAAAAACAGAGCACAAAGATTCTGGGACCATCTCTGTGTTTTATGTCATTGCACTTTTTGCTTTTATTCCTGGGAAGACTGGCAGAAAGACATAGCCAGGAGAGCACTGCAACAAGGAAATGGTGAATGTAGATAGCAAATTTGTCTTCAGACGCAGCCTCAGTAACAGTCTAGTTGCAGGCTTAGCCAAAGCCTCCAAACACACTGGACAGATACTCTTCCAGTGTACATGTTTTATAACTTTTTTTTTTTAAAGTCCAAACATTTAAATAGTACTTTTTGTAGCATGTATTTGTAAGCACTTGTTTTGCTGTAAGGATTAAGTAGCATCTTCCCTCAATATGTTAGCCAACAGAAAAAGCTTGACACTCAATAAAAGGCAAGAAAGAATCAGGAGCTTATGAAAGGTGATGGATGAGTCTCTGATGTTAACTTTAAAAATATAACAGCTTCTTTTTAAGTATCACATGCTAAAAGAACTGACAGGAAATTTTTTTTATTAAAAAAAAACATAACAAAAAACCTCTGGCAAGGTTGTTTGAGGAATAAGTAGTAAAATTCTTTAAACTGTAAAATGTTTATTTTTTCATCCCCAAGTTTCCTCACTCAAAATAATAGCGGTCTTTCATTCACAACTTCCTTCTTTAAGCCTAGGATCAAACTGAGAGTCAAGTAGCTAGTACTAACTGAATGTTGCTATGAGATATAGCTTGTACTGCACAAAGATTCAAAAACAAAAGCAACAAAAAGGAGAACCCATAAAAACTTTTAATAATTTGATAGCCTTGTAAAAGCTTTCTATAGAAATTAACTTTTAGGACTTTAGCATTTATTTTCTCATAACAAGGGTGAATCAATTATTGAATGGTTGAATGCACACAGTGCATATTGATCTGTTCATGCGTAGCAGCTTTCTCCCAGCAGGCACCTTGCTGCCTGTAACATATTTTAAATAGGATTACTACTCATTAAATTACAATGACCTGGAGCAATGGTCAACAAAACCAAAATTGCCTCAGTTCATCATGGTTTGGATCACTGCCATTAAATTTCAGTGGTTGTGTTTCCCTAGAGTAAATAGACCTCAAGAACATATATGGTTGAATGCTTCAGCTTCTTGGATTAAGTCAAGTAAAACTGAAAATTTCATACCTATATGTGGAAGTTAAGGAAGTGCAAGGAATTCTTTATTGTAGTTTTAGGGCATTTTAAAACTTGGTTTAGATTAAAACATAACAATCTTTAGCTGATGTGATACACAGGGTCTATGCTATACACTGCTACATTGCCTTCTGCACACAGGGGACTTTATTTTGATTTCAGGCACTGCTGATCTGGTGGTTAAATCAGGCCAGGAACTTCCAACTAGACTTTTAGACCACATTTGTGTTTCTTAAATGTGGAGATGAACACAGAAAAAGGACATAGAAGTCCAATTAAATATACAGGCACTGGATCAAACAATTCACAGTAGTTTTGCTACATGGGGACCCAACATTGAAGTGGAAATCAGGTATATAAAAAAAGAATGTTGTAAACATCAAGTAAAAATCAAATTAAAAAGTGGCCGTACTGAAATGGTCGCTGGGAAATGGATGAGTACTCTATTCCCAGTTACAGTTTACAGCTGCTAATTTGCTCAAAATCCAGTTTCAGTAAATGTAGTCTGTATTTATGTTGGTAAAACAGTAAGAGGGAATTCTTCATAGAAGACAAAACCCCCAAGTAATACATCAGCAACTGTATTTCTATATTTTGGTGCACTACTCTAGTTTTTGGTTTCTGTTATGAACAAATATGAATATTGCTTGGCAGTTGGAATTCACTAATAGCTCTCAACTCTGTGATGCTTTTGTCAAACTGATGTTGACAGGATTTAGTTTTTCATTTAACATAGATAATAGTAGTTTCATTTTTTGTAGATATCCGCTGCAGACATATTACTTCAAATAGACTTCCTTCTGTAACTGAAATTAATACCATGGTTATTTATTAACATCAGTAACAATGTGTGGGGAAAACATTCTGATTTGGATGGACTGAAGAAAGTAAATTTTATACATGACAGTGCCTGAGTTGTTTGCAAAAGGCTGACAAAGTTTAATCTTTGCTAAACAATATTAGATTGTAAGTCATAATTTAATTTCAAAAGAAGTCAGCATTTATTATCAGCCCCAGTGATTTGAAAAGCCTGGACATACTCCACATTCCATTATAGGACTCCTGGTAGAAACACCAGCTGATGACAAAATGCAGATTACACAGTGGCAGAGAAAAAATACAGAGAATTCCAAGTTGGTTAATTTTATAAAATTTACAAACTGCATGCAAAAGTTTCACTGATTTGGCAACTTTCAGACTTTTGCCACAGCTTTCCAAGATCTGAAGCTGGTTTCATTTTCACTGGATCAAATCCTAGAGACTGGAGACATTCTCACTAACATCCATCTAATATTCCTGTTAAATCCCACACAAGTTACTTGCCCCTCCCTTGTACTGGCTCTTGTGTTGACAAGGCCAGATAATAAACTGGCTCAGATCCCTGAAAAATAACCTGATAGTTAATAAACTTATGTGTATGTTTCATTACATGGGTTCATAAATACTAGTGCAGGCAGAAGGGAGATGGGACTATGCAGCTGAGGAATTACATGGAATTGCATCTTAGTATTCTTTCTCTCCTGTTGTGTTATTAAAACCAATTTGCTTTCCTCTAATTTGTCCAATGGATGTCTTCCAAAGTATTAAGCCTGTAATAAAGAAGCTTTATAGGATGTTTTTTTGCAGGGTTGGTATTTTTTTGAATTTTGCTATTTGTTTTTTTCTATACAATTTTTTAAGACACATTACTCTAATACTCTCCCTGTAATTTTATTTTAGCAGACTGCATTTCAAAATATAACCAGTTCAGAGTGTGTATAGTTTTCTGGTTTTGGTGGATCCTAGCCTGTGTTACTTAAGGTTGTTTGCACTCATTTACACTTTACAGCAAGGGTATTTGTTGCACCATATTCAATGTCAGTATCTTTGTACAAAGTTGATTTTTTTGTTTAGAAAATGTTATAAACTCCTTTTCCTCCAAATGAATGTGCACTCAGAATTTGCACATGAGGAGGAAGTGTGGACTAGCTAATATATTGCAATGCATACCTTCGTATGCCACTTTTCATGGGCCCTGTATCTGCAGATGGTAAGAGCTCCAGATGGGCAGAATTAACCAGAAAGATGGGTTCTTCTTCATACAGTGTCCCAGAGGAGATCAAGATAGGCTGGAATACAATGATAGATGGATTAAATAAGCAGTCTTCTGGATTAAAACTGGAGTGAATCATCCACATCAATACAAAAGAACATAGTTAGGATTAGGTATTTCAAGTCACACTGAAACAGGAGCTTCTGCAAGAGCCAGGGTAACATTTGAAATATTTGCCTTAATGTGAGTTTGTGCATAATATTTTTGCCATATTTAGCCATTATGATCTTGCTTCATTTGTAATTGCATCTGTAAATTTCTAGGGGTCCTCTGTTTCAAGCTGCCATTTTTAGGGGTGGAGTTGATGTCTTGTTTAACAAGAGGAGATGCTCATGGATCTCTCCAAGAGACTATCTGAAACTTCCTATAAAGCACCACGAGCTTGTTTTATGTTTTCTAAACATAAATTCATTGAGGCAAAGTGAAGTATTGCATTTTGTTACCAGGCTGAAATAAACATCTCAGCTTCTTGTTCCGATTAAATCATCTGATTTTCATCTAATCTCTCCAGCAGCTCTTAGCTGTTTTCACACATAGTCCTCATTCCTTCTCCTTACAATGGAGACTATGCAGTGGCAGCAGTCTTTTCCTCCCCTTCTCTCTCCTAATGCTCCCAGGACACATGCATACTTGCTCATATGCTGTCTTACACCCTGATGGTAAACTAAGATTTGCCAGGTAAAGTTATGTGAGTAATTTATATTTCTTGGTTGAGTGACAGAACTGAAAGCTGTCACCTACTGTTTTCCAGTTAACCCAATATTGAATTATCTCTGATTTTTTCAGTAATAAAATAATTGCCTATTTTTTGAGATATTTTTAAGACAGACAGAAACTCGAAGCTATCTGCAAAGATAGTAGCACTGTCACCCTTTATACCTGGAAGCCAGTGATGAAACTTGGGAAATACGGCACCAGAGTTCAAATTCTCATTCAGATTCTGCTGAGAAAGAATCTGGGTCTTCTGTATAACAGAAGAACATTCTAAGTTCCAGAGTAAACAGAATTATAAAAACCCCTTTTACCTGAAGTGTGTTGAAGATATTCTGTGTACCGCTCAGCAATCACCCTGATTATTATCTTTCGGGAAAATACGTTTTATTAATTTTTAAACCATTGATTTACTTTCACATGAAGACTTAAAGTTGAGGTTTGATTGAGGGGAGTCAAAAGAAAGAAAGGAAAAATTTTATGCAGGTAACAATGCCTCTTTTCATAAATGGGACCTCTTTCATGCAAGTACATTCTGTTCCATACTGGCATTCAGCTTTTCTCCTCAATTTGCCAACCACTTCTGTAACATTAACATGGGGCTTTTGTGACTGTGTTTTCTAAAACAGTTTTGAAACACAAGTTCAAGCAATAATGGACATTTCTCAGTTTTAGTGGAAATTATTCTGAATTTACTCAAACATATTTCTAGCTGTTTTTTACCATGTGTGAGAGAGTTGCAATGAGTTATGCTGGATGATTACAGAGTATCAGTCTCCTCTCAATCACATTTTCACCTGCTCATGTGGTATAACCTGTGCCTTGTTGTCAATACAGTTGGTATTTTGCCACACATCAAATTGCTCTTGGAACTGATGAAGTATGTTTATGTCAGATTGCCTTTTCAGATGACTCTGGGTGTTTCCTAATGGATTCTTTCAAATTTTACACTTCAAAAATGCTCTTACTTTCTTTGTGATAATTTAGCTTGACTCATCCAAATCCACATGTCATAGATAACACAGACATAATGCCATTAGTTGCATCTAACAAAAAGCTTTGTGGAAAGTGGAATGATTTGCCCAGTAAGATTGAATTCAAACTAATTACCTACTGTTATTCTCCTCTAGACAAGCAGTCAGAAAAACAACAGGAGGAGAGTTCCCATCGTTTCCAATCTGCATTGCACATATTCGAAGATGAGGGACTTGGGTGCTTGCTGACTTCATGGTTACTAGACACACAACAATTTCACACAGCAGACAATGTCTTGATTTTCACTTTTAATTCTGCTTCGTTATATAGCTTGAAGGCTTCATTCTATGTAGATATTCTTAACAGTTGTTTAAAGCTTTTATTTTAATAACATCAATCCATTAACGTAATTTCACCTCCTGTGCTTATTGGCTGTTTTTAACTTTTGTAGAGCATTTACTGTTAGTTACAGTGAAGTCTGAGGTTTTTTCTGCTCTGAATAAGTTGCTCTCTCTCCCCTACTGTACCCTAATTTTTCAACAGCAATATTTTCTCAATTACAAATAAATAATTGGACCTAAATATAGAAATGTGAGATTCACAGCTGAAAAATACCAACTGAAAAGTAAAGAATTAGTATATACTTCTACATTTAAATGAACAGAAAATTAAAGGCAGAAAGTGATGGCTGAAGTGGATAAATATATTAATATAAGTACAAAATGAATTTTATGCTTATGATTCTGATAATTTCCAGTTGCAGTCTGCAATGTATTTACATATTTATATATGCAACAAAGGTGTCAAATTTTCATAGTATCAAAGAAAAGATGGGAGAAAATTATAATCATTTACATACATTCCTTAAAACAAAATTTTACCAGAAATCTTTGTTGCTTTGGGCTTTTCATTTCATTGGAGAATGCCCCCATCTAACAAAGGGCATTCTCCTAGAGAGTGGCAAGTGTGGGATTAAACATTTTGGTCTATAGCTTCTTCAGAAGTACTGCAACTCTTTGAAGGATATATAAAAAGAGTGACTGATTACCTTCTTCTCTGACTGCATATAAAATATATTTGAAGTATGTACCACTGGCTCCTGAATGAGTCATTATCTTAGGCATGCTCATAGCATCCTACTCAAAAGATTTAGGTGACTAGTGTCTGGATCAGGGAGTTTGGGTTGATTCAGTGTAAGACTGCAACTGTAAGTAGGTCAGAAATGGAAATGCAAAGTGAGCTGAGGTATCTCCAGGATTAAGCATAAACTATTATTTCAATTGTTTCAGTTGTCTAACCTAATTTCTTGCTTTTTGTTTGAATGAAGCATCTAATGTGGGATTTAAACAGGTATTAGGTCTTGTGTTCAGAATGAAATCCATGCTTAGTTGCCACCCAGACCACAAGTTACTGAAGTCTACGCCTACCTTACACTTTTATGTCATTTTGAACATGTTCCACTTTAGACTGTGATAAGAAACTGACTATCTATTTTTTTTTGCAAGCTTGACTGATATTCAGAATTCAGGTATTTCTCCACTTGAGTACCTGAAGAGTACCAGTCATGTATGCATATTTTGTCAAAATTCAGCTCCTCAGACATTATGCTTATGGCCACCCCTGGCTTTTAAGAGATGGCCAGAAGGGTAGCTAATGGTGTTGGTGCCTCCTTTTACACAATCTCCATAGTTTGCTCATTCATATAAGAAGCAGACAGCTTTGGTCTATTTCACTCTTCTGCTGAGAAAATCAGACTTTGATATTTGAAGTCCCAGGTAAGTGTCCCAACTACTAAATTATCTGAAAGGATGTCAGTGTCTCCAGGATTTTTAAAGTTCTTTAAATGAAAAGGGTTGGGCACCTCCTTTTAAAAATTCTTGTTTATAGTGGATGAAGACAGTTCTGAAATCATAAAGTATAGAAAATTGAGATTTAGGAAACTTTGGCCTCCATATTTTCCTTTGTGACAGTTGTTTAGACACATTGATGTCCAATATATTGCCTCAATTACTTTGGCTCCCTAGTCAAAGTGTTTGCCATTTTGGCACCTGACTCACCCTATGCACTGTAAAAAGGGTGCAGAAAACTTAATACAATGTTATGGATTTCACTTTGGGCGAGAGGACTTGAAAGTTAAGTGTCATGGAACCTATGATAAAGGTCTGTACGTCATTCATTGAACCTAGTCTGGACTAATTTTCATCATGTTGAAATTACTGGTGAGACAGCAACTGATATGTAGCAGTATCTTGCAAAGCATAGCAATGCAAAGATTTAGCCCTGAATGAAAGAATTCCACTAAAAGCTTTGAAACATGCTGATAGGGAGGTTATACTGAGAGCATGTGTTGTCAGTTATTTCTGAAGTACCATTTGTGACTTATCACCAGTGTCTTCTTTTTTGTATTTGCAAAATATTGCTAAGCTGAAGGCGCTTTTGTCACTTACCATACTGATTACTGAGATGCTTCTCTCTCTCACTCTCTCTTATTTTTTAGAGGTAGGCTAACGTACCATTTCACAGGCTTCAGTTAGAGTGAAACACTGCAGCAGGGACAGCAAATCAAATCTACACATGACTTGTCCCCTTCATTTCTTGTGTTGGCTGGCAGTTCAGTGACACACTGCTTTTGAGTTTTGCTGCTCCCTATAAAGCTTCATTCCTCCATTATATGTTGGGGGCTTTCTTTTGCCTGAGGATGAGCAGATGCCGCACAGCTTGTTGTTTTAAATAAAGAGAGATTCTGGGGCCCACTGGCATCCTCTGTCATCCTGGAAAGGTTGGTTTTGCTCATGTTTTAGGTTTAGAGTGACTGTTTTCTTATTTAACAGAGAAACTTAGATCAGATGCTAGTGTATTAAAGTGGTAATGCTTTGACAGTCTCTCCACATAAACATCACGCAGCAGCATGCAGTGTACCCTGTTAGTACAGTGAGTACTGAATGATGATACTCTTCTGCGTGTTGTTAAACTGTTTAGTGAATGACATTACATTCCACTTTCACCTTTCCCTCTGAGGCCTTGTGTACTGGTTGAGATTTTTTAAATTATAGATTTGGTTTCTGTTGCAAAATGCATATGTGTTGAAATGGAAACATTTAATGGGTAATCACCAGGTTTTATGCCTCTTTGTCTCAAAAGAATAATAACAAAAAACCCAGCCCACCAGTTTTGACATGAATAAAATCTACTTCTAACATGTAGGTTGAAGAGTAATTGAAACTGAAACAACTTGATTTGTCTGAACACTTCTTCTGTCCCTATATTTCAGTTCAACATCAGTGGATATTCTCACTCTTTACCTTTAGCGTTTTTTGACATTTCAGAGATTCTTATGGTAGAGCAGAACTGCTTTCCAGTCTCTTCACTACAGTGACATCAATCCTCACAAATTGAACAGTGGCAGAGAATATTTGCAGTTATTGGAAATCATCTGCCAATATTTTTAAACTGTTAGAATGCCATGCATTTGGATTTACTAATCAGAATTCTCCCAAGTAGTTCAGGCTACTCTTCCGGAGTTAATGTAATCCAGGAACCATTCCTGGTCATTTGCACATGGTCACTCTGCACTGAAAGCTTGGAGAGTTTTGACAATATACACATTGGATGTTATGTACTAGCTGGCCTAAGCTCAGAGGCCAGTTGTGCATAAGTTTAATTGAATTGTATTTTAACATGTCCATTGTATTACAAAAATAATTATTAGCAGACAGAAGTCTATGTGCCTTATTTCACGGCTTAGTGTTCAAAAATTTTCTGGGTGAGTACTGCTGAAAGCCAAATAATCTTTGAGTCAGAACGATGTAAAATGCAGTGTAAAGAAGAACATACAGCCTGACAAACTCAAGGAACCTTATTTAGAGGCTCTCTAGCTCTATTTTTTTTAAATGTAATGTGGAACCCAAACTCAACAGGTAGCTCCTAAGTTAAAAAACGGTGGAGTGAGTCACGTAGCAAAGATAACATGATGCTGCTGCTACCCCACATTTTTCAGACAAACTTTTGACCTTTCCATCAAAGACATTTACTTTCCTTTTAGCTGATGATAAGATAATACAAATCTGAGGAATTAAACTGTTCTTTTTTATGGGAGATATTCAGATGTCTCTGTGGTATTCAGTGTTCTACTGGCAGAAGTATACTAGAGAAAAGAGCAAATGGACCATGGAAAAAAGGGATTTTTTCCAGAGCTTTTCTGAGCTGGGGAATAGCCAAGGCACCACTGGTGGAGGGAAGAGTGACAGAGGGCTGCTGACAAGGCGTGGGCAGAGGCAGCCCTGACAGCAGCACCCCCCCACTCCCATAAAAGGGAGTCTTAGGGAGCATCCGTGACCAGGAGCACTGGCAGACAAGGTGGGCAAACAGGGCATGGTACATCAGCCGAGGCACGGCATGGCAGTTTGTGTGGGCAGCTCACGCAGGCAGGGCACTAGAGCTCGGTCAGGAGTACCAAGGAACCACAGCGTCCATCCAACAGAAAGCCAAGGCCTCTCCAAGCTCTGCACCAGCTACGACTGATGCAGCCTCCCAGACAGAGCTCCAGTGGGTGCAGGCTGCCCCCCTCTTGCACCAGTTTTGGGCACCAGTAGTGAGTTCACCTGTGGGAGTTGTGCCCAGGTGGAGGAGCTCCTCTGCTTGGGGACAGAGCTCCAGAAGGAGGTGAGCAGGTCGAGGACTATTAAGGACTGTGAGAGGGAGACTGACTACTGGAACAACACCCTATGCTCCCTCTCTCATACCCAACAGGCAGGCATACCTCATGCAGTGGAGGATTCCATGTCCTCTCTCCACCCAGCTGAAGAGAGAAATTTAGCAGACGAGGGGAAATGGCAGCAAGTTCCTGCCCAGTGCAGCAGGTGCATCCCCCCTGTGACAGCCTCAACTTCCCAGCTTCCCTTGCATAATAGATACTAAGCTCTGCAAGTGGAACTGAACCTCAATGAGGATGATGGTTCTCACAACTTGGAAACTTTCCCATGTTTAAGACAACCTAAGCCCTGCATCAAAACAGCTGCTGTAAAGAAGAAAAGATGGGTCATTGTCATAGAGGACTCCCTTCTGAAGGGAACAGAAGGCCCAGTATGCAAACTGGACCCATTTCATGAAGAAGTTAGCTGCCTACCTGGGGCCCAGGTTAAAGATGTGGAAAGAAAACTTCCAGCACTGGCGAGGTCCACGCATTATTAACCATTATTGACTTTCCAAGTAGGCAGCGATGAAATCTCAACAAGAAGTCTGAGGGCAATTAAGAAGGACTTCAGGGCCTTGGGACAAATAATGAAGGGATCAGGTGCACAAGCAGTGTTCTCCCCTATCATACCTATTACTGGGGACGATGAGGGAAGGAACAGGAACAGCCAAGAAATAAATACCTGGCTCCGAGCCTGGTGTAAAGAGCAGAATTTTGGGGATTTTGGCCAGGGGTTGGCCTACACAACACCAGGCTTGCTGGCAAATGATGGGGTACACCTGTCTCCAAGAGGCAAAAGGATGCTTGCCAAGAAGTTAGCAGGGCTCACTGAAAGAGCTTTAAACTAGATCTGAAGGGTAAGGGGAATGAAACTAGGCTTGCTAGAAATAAGCCTGGGGATGGCATGCCAATGTGTGAGGGACAGTGTGCCAGTGAGGTCCTTTGGTCTGTCACCTCAGAGGAAGCAGCAGATAATAATCCAAGTGGCAGCAAAGATGCAAAGGTTATTGACAGGTTAGTAACAACTGCAATTCATCACTTATGAAATAAGACTTCTCCCCTCAGAAGAGTGGCAGGATCATCAGCCCAAGTGCAGTGCATCTATACCAATGCTCGCAGCATGAGCATTGAACAGGAGGAATTAGAAGCCATCATACAGCTAGGAAAACTATGATATAGTTGCCATCACAGAAACATGGTGGGACAACTCACACAACTGGACTGCTGCCATGGATGGCTACAAACTCTTCAGATGGGATGGGCAAGGAAGGAGAGGCAGTGTGGTAGCTCTGTATGTTAGAGAGTGTTTTGATTGCCTTGAGCTCAATGATGGTGATGACAGGGTTGAGTGTTTACGGGTAAAAATCAGGGGAAAGGCCAACAAGGCAGATATCATGGTGGGAGTCTGTCATAGACCGCCCAACCAGGAAGAAGAGACAGATGAAATATTCTACAAGCAGCTGGGAGATGTCTCATGGTCGCTAGCCCTTGTGCTTCTGGGGGACTTCAATTTACCAGCTGTCTGCTGGAAGGGTAATACAGCAGAAAGGAAACAGTCTAGGAGGTTCCTGCAGTGTGTGGAAGACAACTTCCTGACACACCCGGTGAATGAACCAACTAGGGAAAGTGCCCCGCTGGACCTCTTGTTTGTGAACAGAAAGGGCCTTGTGGGCAATGTGATGGTTGGAGGATGCCTGGGGCACAGCTATTATGAGGTGATAGAATTCTCAGTTCTTGGAGAAGTAAGGAGGGGGGTCCACAGAACTGCCTCCTTGGACTTCTGGAGGGCAGACTTTGGACTGTTCAGAAGGCTGTTTGACAGAGTTGCTTGGGAGGTAGTCCTGAAGGGCAAAGGAGCCCAAGAAGGCTGGACACTCTTCAAGAAGGAAATCCTGGATGCGCAAGAGCAGGCCATCCTCATGGGCCAAAAGATGAGCCAGCAGGGAAGAAAACCAGCCTGTCTG
>JAKFQP010000064.1:1597566-1654422 GCA_023375905.1 Nycticorax nycticorax | reverse complement strand
AGTAAAGCATTTGACATCATTTCCCATAGCATTCTGCTTGAGAAACTGGCTGCCCATGGCCTGGACAGGCATACTCTTTGCTGGCTAAAAACCTGGCTGGATGGCCTGGCCCAAAGGGTTGTGGTGAATGGAGTTAAATCGAGTTGAAGGCTGGTCACAAATGGTATACCCTGGGACTCAGTTCTGGGGCCAGCCCTGTTTAATATAACTGTCAATGACCTGGTTGAGGGGATCAAGTGCAGCCTCAGTAAGTATGCAGATGACACTAAGCTGGGCAAGAGTGTTGATCTGCTTGAGGGTGGGGAGACTCTACAGAGGGACCTGGACAGGCTGGATCAATGGGCTGTGGCCAATTGTATGAGGTTCAACAAGGCCAAGTGGTGGATCCTGCATTTGAGTCACAACAATCCCATGCAACGCTACTGGCTTGGGGAGGAGTGGCTGGAAAGCTGCTTGGCGGAGAGGGATTTGGGGGTACTCATCAACAGCCAACTAAATGTGAGCCAGGGGTGTGCACAGGTGGACAAGGAGGCCAGTAGCGTCCTGCCTTGTATCAGGTATAGTGTGGCCAGCAGGAGTAGGGAAGTGATCATGGCCCTTTACTCAGCACTGGTGAGGCTGCACCTTGAATACTGTGTTCAGTTTTGGGCCCCTCACTGCAAGAGGGACATTGAGGCACTAGAGTGTGTCCAGAGAAGGATAATGAAGCTGTTGAGGGATCTGGAGCACAAGTCTTCTGAGGAGAGGCTGAGGGAACTGGGGTTGTTTAGCCTGGAGAAGAGTCTCCTCTGTAACATTTGCTTGCATGTAATCAGGAAACAAAAGCAATGCAAAAATAAGATCAATGATGGATCACAGACTCTTGAGCCAACAACCTTCCTTGGTCCTTCTCCTAGAGTCACATCAAGGAGAGTTCTTAACCTTCTTAATAAGGCTTCTCTCTCACACTAATCACAGAACATATTTTTTATAGAAAGAACTGAACTCATGTTACTGTCCTATCATGGTTTGTTTATGAATAGCAAAAATTTTATCACCATTTATCAGTAATCAACAGTGCCTACAAGAAAGCGTAACTTAACAGCAAATTCATAAAAGAACTAAGGGCTGTGTTCAAATGCTCTTTTTTTTCCTTCTATTTTACAATGAGGAGATTTAAGAAGAGAGAAAAACTTCATCTAATTGTTTAAGCATAAATAACAGGTATCTATGCATATTTTAAATCTCTTTTAAAACAACTGAATCTTAACAGACATGTCTACATATGAGGAATGTACCACAGTTAGCATTACTTAACAGTTATTTCTCAGATATTGTTCATGTGAAAATATCATCGTGTATCTTGTTTTTTTCTCTTCCTTTAACCACTTGCAAATTCACAGTAATGCTTACTATGTTCTTAATCCATTTACAATCTGAACCAGGAAAGTCTTGCACACTTGCACACTAATAATTCCTGTCATAGGTAAGAACTCCTAGGAGCAATGTTTGTTTTATCTATATTTATCTCCTGTCTATGGCTACTCTGTTTTGTTCTTTCTGACAAGCACCAAATAAGGAATGTCCACAACAGAGATTTTAATTACTTGAAATCCTTTTTTTATTGCTTACAGACAGCAAAACAGCTCTTTGTGTTAACCTTTCAAAATGTCAATTTAATTTAGAAATACTGTGGGGGTTTTTAGCTCTATTGCTATGGGTGATACATATTGTGTTATACCACTGTTACAAAAAATGTGTTTTAATTGTATACCAAAAATATGCTTGGAATTAAGAATTGCTGTAATTCATGAGAAGAACTGTTTGACTGCTTATAGACAGCCTAGGCAGATCAGGAAATAGGCTTATAGATTTTGTGGGAGCAATGCATATTGTAATTGTCCAGATTTTGATGCCAGCCCCACTCAATCAGATTCTGCATGGACCTTACATTTTTATATACCAGAGGCCTGAATGAAAGAGAGTGGCTGCGTATAAAAACATTCCTGCTGACCTGAATGGCCCTAGACAGAATGCAAGCACTTCTCATGGTTAACACAAAGTTTAAGAAGAATTGCATAAAGCATTTTATCCTTGCTCTTCTTAAGCAGGGAAATAACACTCCAAAGAAGGTACAGTAAGGAAGCCTATTGGCCCAGTCACACATGGGCTAAAGACTGGCTTCGAGAAAGACATGTGACTGTACTTCTACATATGCTGCAGTAGTGGCAAGGTCTTCACCTTTAGATCAGGAAGATGCTAACAGTGTTCCACCACCTCTGTAAATGGTTTCACATCACTCCCACTTCATCGGCAAAGAGTGATCTCTGTCTCATTCGGCATGCATTAGTTTGCCATTACATAGTTTACGTAGCATACCAAAGTGGAGGCAGAGGTTGTGAATTGTTACATACCAGTTCTCAGGGCTTTTTATAGCTCACACAATGACCACTAAGAAGCTTCAGAACATACATTCCCTTGACACAAGGTGCATCGAACCTTTCTCTCAGGATCTATAAAAAGGGGATTCTAGTTGATTAATGATAACAACATTCTGAAACATTTCTACGGAAAGGGGTGCCACAAATATTCTTGCTTAGGACAAAACAAAATTGTTGCCAGAGGGAAAAAAAAAGGCTACTTGAAGTGCTGTTTTACTTTACTGTTTAAGCAACCTGCATTTTCCAGATTCTAAACCAAGTCCAAATCTAAGGAGGGAAAAATCATCTTCTGGCTACTGGCACAGTGGCTTATCCTAAACACCTCCTTTCAGTTTCACCAGCAAAAGCAGAATACATCAGTTTTATTCTCCATTAAATTCCCATGACAAACAATCAAACCTGCAATAATTTGGATGACCAGTGATATTATTCATGTTCTTAAGACTTTGTGGGATTAAAGCTTAATTCCACAGAACTTCAAGGTTATATGAGGTATTTAACTAATTTCATTTGCACTTTAATGAAGGATTTCTTTTTTATTCTTTCTTTCTTTTTCTTTCTTTTTTTGTATTTTGTGCAGAACATTTCTGCAATAACTGTGCAGTTGAGATCTGAAAGAAATGCTTCAATAAGTCTCCAGAAAGTAGCAGAAAAGTTAAATCAAAGTCAAGTAAAGAACAGTCACTGAATTTTTCAGTAAAATCCATGGGGGGGGGGCGTGGGGGGGAAATCACCATTTTCTTTAAACAAAAATATTGACATAGCTATTTCAAATAAACACAAGTGTACATGAGGAACATTTTCTATTTATTCTGGACTGGAAATTAAATGTCTACATTCTTCCTCATAATATTGCCAAAGGCAAATTTGTTAGTAACAAAACATTGTGACAAGTTCTTAAGTAGCTTGCCATCATGTCTATTGTTACATTTCGTATAATATAATGCCTGTGTGTTCATTAAGCCCACATTTTACAATGCAGCACATATGTTATTTCTCTCCAAATACCTGCAAGCCAGGTGGGAAAAGTCAATAGCTCTGGTAACATTGAGCATTTCTACCACAATACAGAACTCCAACTTTGTGGTTTACATTGTCTGCCTATTACACAGAAAACCAAATTGCCAGGATGTCCTTTTGCTTAAAGTTGAAAACAAGTAGATCATAGTGAACACAAGCTGTGTCACCACTGCTGCAATCATAGCAGATGTCTACAGCTGTCTTCTTCAGAATTTTATTTTGAAAGACCCTTCAAATAAGAACACTGATATATATGAACTGGCTTCATTGCTTTCCAAAGTCTGTAAATGTGTGCAACTCCTAAGGGAATAAGAGTATTTCCCATTGTGCTGACTGTCTAGAAACCCACCTCTGATGCATTTCAGACCATTTTCCTATAAAACAATTACAGCAGTGGGAAGGAGGGCACTTCTTCCAGCTCATTTACTTAATTCAAGCATCAAATTATGTAAAATTCACAATACAGATTACAGTTCAAGATTTCTGCCAATATCTCTCCCAGACCAAATCCAGATGCCTGGACTAGGACATGTGTCACCAAGCTTACATGAAACAATGTTCTGCAATACAACTAAAGGTGGCAAGATTCAACATACACAAAAGTCTTGGAAATAAGCTAACTGGTATAACTAGAAAGCATCAGATGTCAAGGATTTAATTATAAGAAAATATCTCCTAGTAAAATCATGAAAGCCTAAAGATGTGATAAGCTCTGAAAGTTCTTCTCTGCAAAGCTTATCAGTCTATGTGTTTGAAAGTAATATTGTGAAAAGCTTTTTTTGTGAAGAGTGACAAACTGAAAGGACAAAAATGTCACAGCAAGAACTGACTCTCAATCACTACTTCTAACTTTGAAATCCACTACAGAGGAAGTCACTGAAGGTTATTCTAAAACCAGTGGATGGAAGGAAGAGACAAATTAGAGGAAGCTGGCATTTAAAATATATACCTCAAAAGTAAACTTGTGTTTTCATTGCAGTAAGGTGATGTCAGATGTGAAGTAAGGTGTGTTCAGATTTTATACAACACAAAACATTCTGAAAGCACCAAAATGTATGAGCAGAGAAAAATGTATCATTACTGAAAGTTTATCCTCCTCCAAATGCACTTAACACAGAAAACACAAACACAGTACCACACACGCACACCACAGTTACAGGTTAGTCAGTGCTTTATTGGTCCCTGCTTGATAGAATGAGAGCCATCATTCCCAGGAAGGAGTATCTTGAGCCTTAATCTGCTCCATTAACACCAGTAGCAATGAAATTCACTTAAGTGGAATTTTGGCTTTTTACAGAAGGATGTAAATTGTCATCGAGCCTGCATTTCAAGCTCCCTCTCCCAGCACTGACATAAGCACAGACAAAAGTCTTCAGAGACACATGCCCACAGCCCACATGAAGTTCTTGACATTCATGTGGCTTCATAAAGACTTCTGTGCCATTTCTTAAGGCTCAATGTTCTTTGCAGTATAGCAATTTCCAAATATTCCGCGTTCCCATTTAAATCAAGTTGCAGGTATTTGGGTTATAAATGAGTTCTGAGCAAAGGTAAAAAGTCTTTCTATCTTCCCTCTGTATTTTTTCATCAAAACCATATTTACCATTAATGACACTGATATTTTCCCACCACCACATACAGAAATATTCTTTAATGGACTTGTTTCCTCTTTTGGCAGGATTTTCCCTTTGTTCCTGTCAAACAATGAAATAATGCAGATATTTATTAGTTGTCACATCTCAGTGTTGCATCATACCTGACAATATCCTTCATATTTTTAGCCTCAAACAAGTCACACATAGTCAACGTTGCACTTACAGTTTAAAAAACACTCTCAGGTTGCATATGCTTGGCTACTTCCATAGGGTCTGGTGCCAGAAACAGGATGCTAATCATAAACATTATTCCTTCCCATCTCACAACACATCTACAATGTCCTTTATTTCTTTTTACATCACTTGCAGTAGCTGACAACTTCCCTAAGTTGCCACTCCTTAGAATTTTTTTGCAAAGATGTCAAGTAGAGAACAAGCTAATACTCCAGAAGAAAACTCTATTGCTAGAAGTGGTCAACAACAAGCGGAACTACTGCATTCCAATATGCAGGTCTGTATTTTGTCAGTCAGGAAATTTTTATGCCCTTTTTCAAATTTGCATGAAAAAGAATTAACTTATTTTCAGAGTTTTGATACAATGTTCATTGCCATATATGCAGTGCTCCTGTGTGCATCTCCTCCCATACGAAATTAGATTTGAAATAGTGAAACAAAGTTCTTCAGCAATATCGGGGGGGTTGTGGCAGAGAAAAATGAAAAAAAAAATCATAGTAACGAAGTCAAGAAAAAGCTCTGCCTTTCCCTGGCAAATTAAATATTGGAGTGTGTTTCCAACAATTTTCACAAAGTGTTTTTCTTGAATCCAGTACAGGTGTCAAACATCACTTGTTACTTTCATATGCTTAGTTTTGTGGATGAAAAGGCAAGAAGAGTAAGATATCCTGCAATATGTTGTATTACTTGTAGACAAGCAAGGCATTCATGAAGTTATAAAAAACTGAAAATCCTGAAAAAATCTTCTAG
Organism: Nycticorax nycticorax; assembly: GCA_023375905.1. Lineage (NCBI taxonomy): Eukaryota > Metazoa > Chordata > Aves > Pelecaniformes > Ardeidae > Nycticorax > Nycticorax nycticorax. The sequence continues at coordinate 1,648,403 of JAKFQP010000064.1, read as the reverse complement.
TCTGAAAATCCTGCCAGAGTTCATGTTGCCATAGAGTTTTTTCTTAAATAAAGGGAATTAAAGCTCAGAATAGCTGTAGAAGTACCAAGTTAATTCTATAATTTCTAATATTCAAAACCTTCACAGCACCATTACAACGTACCCATTGTTTCCAACTTAACACATAAACACTAGCCTATGATACCAACTTGCACTGCTCTTTCTGTATTTCCAAATAAAAATCTTTCACCTTTAGCAATGACTGCTTTTCACCATGGTACCATTTTCTGTATGCCATCAACAAAACTACCTTATTACTCGAATTAAGTTCTATGCTCACGTAAGGTTAATCTTATGTTTTATGTGGGCATGTGTGTCATGATTACAGCTTTTCTGGCTGACTCATATTGTTTCATCACCATCTTCTGTCTCAATGTATCTAGAGTTATATATACTTTTTTTTTTTTTTTTCCCTGCTTTATATTGACATTTAAACTTACTGGGACAAAGACTGGTATTTCTTTTTCATGTCAGGGCCATTTTAGCCTGGTGTTGTTTCAGGCCATGGATCAACTGCTATACAGTAGCCAAAAGCCACATAACACAATTTGCTTGCCAGCAAAACTAGTGAAAGTGTGAATGTGTGAGGAATTCTACTTTAACAGCATAAGTGGAATTAAGGACATATAAATCACAGATTTTTCTGCAACTTTCTGCTAATAAAGAAATTGCTACTACTCCACAATAAACCACACTGCAAATCATTCTAAACATCCTTGGATAAATCCTTCAGATACTGACAGCGGCTGTTGAGAGACACTCAAAATAACTACCAAATGAGAAATACGATTCCCAGAAATTCTGAATATAATACATTTCTAATGTCTCTTAGGTAGGACCACTGCTGTCTTATAATACTCTAAAACATTTTGATGTAAAGCTCTGTTAATGTAGAAATTTGCCTGTAAAACTAGAGGAGGTTCTCCCAGCTAACACAATTCCATTCAGTTCCTCTGGAGCTGCCCCTCTACTCTGCTCTGGTGAGACCCCACCTGGAGTACTGCGTCCAGCTCTGGAGCCCTCAGCACAAGAAGGACATGGAACTGTTGGAGTGGGTCCAGAGGAGGGCTTCAAAAATGATCCAAGGGCTGGAGCACCTCTCCTATGAGGACAGGCTGAGAGAGCTGGAGTTGTTCATCCTGGAGAAGAGAAGGCTGTGGGGAGACCTGATTGCGGCCTTTCAGTACCCAAAGGGGGCCTATAGGAAAGATGGGGAAGGTCTTTGTAGTAGGGCCAGCTGTGACAGGACAAGGGGTAATGGTTTTAAACTGAAGCAGGGTAGGTTTAGACTGGATATAAGGAAGAAATTCTTTACAATGAGGGTGGTGAAACACTGGAAGGGGTTGCCCAGAGAGGTAGTGGAGGCCCCATCCCTGGAAACATTCAAGGCCAGGTTGGATGGGGCTCTGAGCAACCTGATCTAGTTAGCGGTGTCCCTGCTCATTGCCAGGGGGGTTGGGCTAGATGACCTCTAGGGGTCCCTTCCAACCCAAAACATTCTATGATTCTATGATTCAATAGTCAAATAAAAGACACATTCACAGAAAACACAGCTGAGAGAAAATATCTATCACTACCAAGTCAGCTGCTTTTTTAGATGATAGATACAATCTAATGCTTGATGAATACAAAGTTCCCAGCGCAATGTTACCAGACAGTTGTATAGAGCAAGGTTGCCTTTGAAATTGGTCACAGAACACTTACTTCTACAAAAAAAGCTTAGTTTCAAGTGTGTTTGCAGAGTAATTAAAGAATGTATATGAAAACATGTAATGGAGAAGTTTATCTCTGTGGGACCCAGAGAGGAATTTGTTATCTATTACATTATTTCATGTAATGGCTCATGTAGTCCTGCATTTCAACAATCCACATTATATGATCGCCATTATATTCAAGAACATGCTAAAGCGTTGGTAGAACCTCTTTGGTTTTTAAGCACTTTTCGTGACAGAGGATGTACTGTGCCTGGCTAAACTGCATATAGTATTTCACAATAAAAAGCATTTCATGTCTTTTGGTGATCAGGCTTCTGCTTTAAAGCTAAGAAGCTGAGATAAGGTGAAAGCTGATAAGGACTAAAAGGATGAGGACACTGGAGACTGAGAGGATTTCTGCTTTTTCCTCTTCATGGTTTTCATATCTTATGGGTATTTTTCCTGCATGGGCATGCAACCTAGATACAGCATTTTGGAAATATGGAGTAAATAGAATAGCCATAACTGCTTTCTTTCACCACTGTGGCACAGTAACTTAATGTTTTGCATTGAATTGCTGAACATGTTCAATGCTATTAGTAGCTCTGCAAAGATACTGTCATGACTAACAAAAACATTATCCTTATTCAAGGGTTTTAGAGTAGGGTTGGTGGTTATCTAAAAGCTGGATGAATCTTCCTCCTCATCAGCAGAATAGGGACAAGCATTTTGACCTTCTACACATCAAACTGAGCTGGGAGAGATATACCGGGGTTAATGTCCTATACTTACCCTAATGCATTTTGTCAGGGAAAAAAAAAGAAAAAAAAAAAAGCTGTTCAGAGTCTGTTTATTTTTCTTCTTTACTGTGTTACTAGGGATTAGTCTCATTTTCATGCTTTATGTGCCAATGAGGATCTTACAGTTCAGCCAACATTTTAGAAAATAACATTTTTCAAAGACCACACATTGTACTTGTGTAATAATCATTCCATCTCGCATGTTTGCTGGTTTTGTGATTTGCCTATTTTGCATCAGTTAGCTCAATTAGAAAAACATTCAGCAACAGGTTGATCATACTTTTAAATCAGTCGTAAGGACTTATATTTTTCCTTGCCAAGAGACAAATCCAGTTACTATTATTCATTACAATCACTCCTCAATATATTTTGATAGTTTCTTGGCCTTATCAGTACCACCCAATTAACACAGAGTATACATTAATACCTTTTTAAATCACCAATTTACTACCTAGGCAAGTGGTGGCAAAATATAACTACTGTAGTATTTTGTGCCATGAAATACATACTGTTTAGAGAGGGCTATGTACATAATAAATTAGCCATTATGCGGGTATTCATGATGTAGCATGTTATTAAGAATAATCAGTCTTGTCCACAACACAATTTCAACACACTTCAGGTGGCAAAATTAAATTCCAAGTATGGGTACCACTGCTGAGTTTAACAACTGACTCCAGCAGCTAATATTTACAGAAAACCAGCCATGATCCAGGTAATGGCAAGGTAATAGCAAGACAGAGACGACCTAAGTTCTTCAGTTAAGAATGAGGTAATGTTTACTGTTCTCACTCTTACTTGCTCACTCCTTCCCACCCACCACATCTGTATAACAAAGTGAAGCTGCATCACCTGTATATGTGATTATCATTCCATTGCTTTCAAACACCGAATCAGTGATGGTGCAGAGCTCTGCCACCTCTTTGGCACCTAACCCTATTCTGAAAAGAAAAGGAAACAACCAGGCAGCTGTGGTATGGCCATGGAAGGGGATGGGTAGAGGTGTTGAGAGTGAAGGAATGAAGTTGAGCCTGGGAAAGGAGGAATGAAATGTGTTGTTTTAACGTTTGTCTTCTAGTTTCCCACTACCTGAATCTACTGAACTGCCAGTAAACTAACTTTCCCCAAGCCAAGTCTGGTTTGCCTGTGACAGTAATTTTAAGTGATGTCTCTGTCTTTATCTTGACCCATAAATTTTCTTATCCTAGTTTCTCCTCCCAGCTTGCAGAAGAGGAGAAGTGAGTGAGCAGTTGGGCAGCTGTTTGGCTCCTAGCCAAGATTAACCCTTAGACAAGGCAAACCCTCCACACAATCATAGACTGGAGCACAGGCTGAGGCCAGGGCTCTTGTCATGTGTCTGGGACAGTAAGTCTGGGCAAAGGCCTAGCAGAAACTGAGTGAAAGTCTTAATGCATTATAGCTTGTATTTTAGGCTAACCTTGAAAGAGAAGCCCCTGCTTTCTTTTTTGCTGGTAATCCTGATAATTGCTAGCTTTAACTTTTGGTTTTGGTTATTACAGCATCAGCACCTAGCCTCTTGTTGCTCAGTTTCAGTATATGTCTGTATAATGACTTTGCCTTTTTTCTTTATATGTCTTTCTTCCCTAAATTCATTAGTAGTGCAGTAGGGTAGGCCTGCTTTATTAGACACACATTCAAAAGACTTTTCTGCCAGGCACAGTCTTGCATTTTACCTTATGCACACTATTAAAATTCAAGGTTACAATAATGAGAACATGTTGACAATGTTAAGGGGTGAGGGAACCAATCCAACACTGGTACAGAAGTACTAGAAGTTAACTTTATTCTAATAAGTAAAGTTCAGATACCAGACAGAAGATTCTTCTGACATGCCCAGGAGAAGCATTTTTTTAATTAATTTCTTGCTGTAATGGCTTCCCTCTACTACTAGTAGCTGGAAATTTTTACACACTTTTCAACGTACTTTCGCAGCTAGAAGAGTATCTTACCATGTTCAAATTTACAGCTGTCTGATTCCAAGCACACTGACCCCCAAAATTTATTGTTCCAGAAAGGGAACATGAGCAAGATACACTAACATGGCTACAATTCACTAAGATACGACAATTTTTGCATTGCAAATTAATTCATGAAACTTGTTAATGGCTCACTGAAGTTCCAGAGATTTCTTTCTTCTTTTGTTTAATTCCCAAGGATCATGTCTGAGGTTGGAATGTCCCTGTGAAGTCCAAGACATTAAAAATGCAATTTCCAGTGAATATTAAAGAGAATGCCATCCCCTTCCCTATGATATAAATATGGATGTTGAAGAGCCCAGAGGTGGGAAAAAATCTCACTTGTGACAGGTAACAAAATGACTGCAGTAAAAAAGCTGACATGTCAAGTTGAGGTGAAAATATTCACACAGTGAACAAAAGGATATCCATTTTCATGATGGCAAGTTGCAAGTAACAGAAATTCAGCACATCTGGTGTTTTACCCTAGAGCAACCTTCCCTCAGCACTTTCAATAAATACAAAACGACAAGAAAACTAAACACATAGGTGTGTCACACCAGACATTTCAAGACAATCAAACCAGACAGTTATCTGAAAGACTGCATTGGCTTGCCATTATCTTCCATGCTAGTTTAATGAAAACAAGTACTAATATAATACCTAAAGCTCACTGAGGTGCGTACAATTATTTCAGGAGCACAGATCTGAAGATTCACGATTTTTGAAAGAGAAAAATTTTCACTGCCAAAACCAAGTACCTGCAGGTGACAATACAATTCTAAAGATGATACAGGCATTTTTTTCTACATCTACAAAATTAGTTCATCATTATATCTTTAGGCATGCTTTCAAATATACCACATATAATTAATTATATCAGCTAAAAGGAATGTTTCCATACACTTCATCCACACAGCTTCTCTCTGCAGTACACGTAAGAATATCAGGTGAGCCAACAATGGTTCACAGATAAGCCATAAGAGGTATGCAGAATGCAAGTAGGACAGGATTTTACTATTCAGTGTTCACTTCTTCACATATCATGATAGAGAAAAATAAATCATCTCCATTTGCATCAGGGAACACTTTGCACATAATCACAACAATAAGACTGCTGCAATTCAGGGTATCTTATAACTTTATCATTATGACATCTTTCTATCTGAACTGTCCTTGAAGATTTTTTGTTAGAAAAAAAAAGAAATCTCCTGTTTAATTCTTCTAATAAAGTCTTCATTCCTGCTGTTCAATCCTATGGAAATGAAGAACACAGTATTACTCCTTGGCAGGAGCCTTTGCAGTATTTGAAGACTGTCATCACATATTCCCCACTCTACTTATCTCTAAGCTAAACACTACCAAGCTGTTCAATCTTTCCTGATAGATTGGGCTTCTAGAACTCTTGAGGGAAGAGCTGTTTCCCCAGTTTGTCAAGATAGTTTCAAATCCCACCCCATATCCCAATATGCTTGTAGCCTCTCCTAAATTAGTGACATTGGCAAATTTATTGGGCACACTCTTCATTTCATTATCTTTTAGCACAGTTCACAGATTTATGTCCTAACCCCTGTGCTGGAATTCATTTCTGTTTGTATAAATCCCGAGTTAAATAAGAACTCTGTTCTTTGAGAACACAGTTCGGGATACAAAGATGAAAAAAGGACAAATTTTGGTGAGAAACAGCCAAGTAGCAATGCCTAGCCCCATAGAAACTGTAATTTTAGTTGGAATGAACACAGGTGTTAGCTAAACAATAAATAGGTGCCACCATAAACTGATTTCCTAGGTTTATAAATGTATATTCGTATGTCAAACTCCCTGAATTATTTTCCCAAGAAAAATACAAATTAATAATACCATCTATGAAATATTTAAAGAAATCTGTCCAGGATATTAATGCCCATTCCCTGACTTTTAATATATTAAAAGTGCCAACACTTAATCACCTTAACCTCATTACTTCTATTCCACATTAAACATTATTATGTCTCTATTCTTTAAAGTAATTATTCATCTATTTGCTAGTCTAAGCCCTGATTAATATTTACAGCTGAATTACCTATGAAATTACTGTCTCTATCATTAAAGAAGTGTAGTAATACACCTGCCTTAGTTCATCTATTGCTTTGTCTAAATATGGTCAGAAGTTTAAAAATCACTGATTTATAGATCTATACAGTTTGTGTTGTTGATGGGAAAGTTCACTGTTTTATTAAATACTGGGGATGCAAATTAAACAGATTACTTCAAACACACATGTGGGAAGTTTCACTAGAATCACTAAGTTCGCTCAGCAAGTATTACCTACTGAGAACAAAACTAAGTTCACAGAAAAATGTATAGCCCTGTCTACTCTCAGCTAGAATATCATTTAAATGTCAATAGTTAATTTTAAACTTCAAATTTAATGATAAAATATCTTAGGAATTAGGGCCCTTATCAGGAAAAATGAAAACAAATGATTAAATGCATTCATTAGGATATGTGACAAAATTCAATAGAACCTAGGAAATTCCGGGTACCAAATTTTCAAAAGGATTTATGAAGAGAAATATGTCTGATGAGATTCTTATAAAGAATCTCCACAGGTCATTAAGAAGCATTGTCCAACTGACATCTGATGTTTTCAAAAATGCCCAAGGGTGGAGACAGACCACATATTATCTGTAGAATCCTTTAAAAATTTCTAGACCTAAGTGTTTTCCTGATAAGGTGATTGGAATTGAGACCAAATTATGGATGGGGAAACAACAGTATTAACAATACAGCCATGCATTACAACAAAACTACTGCACAGAAATAGCCTAAACCAACTTTGAACAAAGTAACTTCAGGGATTAAAAGTATAAGCACTGTGCCATTCCCAAGCTAATTAACCTGCTGCGAGGCAGAAGTAATTAGAATCATAACACTGCTGTACAGTGGCTAAACCAGTGTATCAGCATGGTATTTGAGTGGTCCGCTTAGTGCTGAGCTAGGGATTTCTCGCGTGACACTGCACTGCAAGTTGTGGATATGTGGTAACATTCTTAATCTATGGGAGAACCAGCTTCAAAACTAGCTAATAAATATTTTGTGTTTTAAATCCAAAATCCTGCATTATTTCTGTTTTTTACAATTTAAAACCCAGCTGGCAACCTGCCTATGTGGCCTTCATTAAATTCTATTTTTTCATCTGAATACAAGTTCAGAGGAAGATATTTCACTGCAAACAGAAAAGTTTCATTGCACTGACTTTCTGTATTTGGTTGAAAAAATAAAAGTATTATCATAATGAAGAATAAACAGAAAAAAAATGTGCATTATTCAGCTGTATTTCAGTACTAATGTTTTTAGATAGAGTTTCAGTATTCAGCTCATGAGAAAAAGATAAATGCATTATCTTTTATTCTTTAAACATTAACTTATAACATTTCTTTAGACTTCATGCCATTAGTATTAGTATTTCATTTCTATGTGTGGGTTATTTATGACATTAATTGGCATTTTTATAAAGAACAAGTGCTTAAAATCTCTGATCACCAATACTTTTAAATTCTTTATATGCAGGCCTTGTTACAATTAGGACCAAGCAAGAAAACAGAAAACACCATTTTCCTTAGGCATTTTTTTCTTTTGAAGATATTAAAGGGCAGATTGTGTATTTCTTAAAATTAAAAAATCTTGGCAATTGTGACAGGTACACTCCCTGCCCCTAAAGATTAGAGCTTTTAACATGGTGATCAACAGCTTTTCTCACCTCATTTTCTCGCCTTTTGTGCTCCACCCTGCTCCCAGGCTCTTCGTCCCCTCAAATGGGGGTGGGAGAAGTGGGAGCCCTGGGCCAACAGGCAGGGTCCACAGCCAGGGAGGTGCCTCGGCTCGGAGAAGCTTCTGGATCATCGCCAGTTATGAACACAGCTGGGATCCAACCCAGGATACAGATGGGGCGTAGTTGGAGACCCCCCTTTGAGGGGTCTTCTCAGAGCAGCAGGTTTGTGTTTCAAGCTTCTCCCTGGGCTGGGACACCACCTGAGGAAACTCGGGATTGAGTGCCTCACCTCCATTTGGTGAGTGATTTCTTTTGGGTGTATCCTTGAATGAGACCTCCCCCCCTCCTCGGGTGAGCAATTAGGTCTTCTGGGTACCCCTGAGAGAAAGAAAGCCTCCCCCTTTGTGAGTGAGTGTGTGTGTGCACTTTGGATCATCAATCTTGTGTGTATTGATGAGCACTAAACAATGCCCCGACTGACACCTCCAACCTGTTATGTGTTAAATCTTATCAGAGTGTTGACTGATTTTGGTTTACCCCTGCTTCTCATTGGTTTCTGTCATGTGGTTTTGGCTGTTTTGTGAAGTAAAGTTGTTTGAGCTTGTCCTTTCTTTGGGTTAGTTTTAGTGTACCTCCATGACAGAAGTTTGTTCTATTTTACTATGAATCAGAAAATACTGCAGGCTGTTTGATTGCCTCATGATCCAAATCTACTCTGAATGCAACAAACAAGATGGAAGTCCTGCTTTTTTCTTTCTAGAAGCACTGAAACAGTATGCCGCAGAGCACTTCTGGGTTGCATCCATACTTCATTTCAGCAGGACTTTTCTGAAGTATAAGTCAGCTATAATTCTGTCTATCTTACCATCACATGCCTTTCAGCACAGAATAGAATCATAGAATCATAGAACCGTTTAGGCTGGAAAAGACCTTTAAGATCATCAAGTCCAACTGTTAACCTAACACTGCCATCCCACCACTAAAACCTGTCCCTAAGCACCTCGTCTACCCATCTTTTAAATACCTCCAGGGATGGGGACTCAACCACTTCCCTGGGCAGCCTGTTTTAATTTACATCTGTAAAGCATGGACCCATGCTTTGCAGATGTAAATTAAAGGTAGCAAGGACTGGCCTCTGGTCCAACTAATGTGGAACAGACCATATCTACACTAGTAAACTTTCCCAAAACAACCAACCTAGTTGGAAAAGGACCTACCATAAACACACCGCAGTCTTTGTACTCAGCCACACATCTCTTCAGCATCCTGTGTGTGTCCAGTTCCCCTCAATTCTTCATAAAAGCCACACATCATCATACCCAACATGCATCTAATAATGTGCCCCATGCCAAGCCCTATCAAGATTTGTCACCTCTGTTGGGTACACAGTGCCAAATGCAACCTGCTGCTGCTGCCACTATGCATCAAAAATTTAACTTTGTCAAGGCCTTGTTGCTCCCAGTTTTGTTGTTTGGGTTGATGCTTTGTCTTCTCAAGCCACCTTGGCTACCCTCTATAAAAGAGGAAGAAAACCTCCATACCTAGTCTGATGCTGAGGCCCTGCTGTGTGACATGGATGATTTCTAGCAGAAATTCTGCCTAGCTGATGCTGTCAGCTATACAAAAGCAGACAAGGAAGACTTATTTGAGGACCTGTTAACAGCCTTTCCCTCTAACAGCCCTTCCCTCCCATAAATCACAATCCATAGTGCTGGCTATTCCAGACTCTTAGTGTCTCCATTAGTCAGATCCCAAAATACAGCTTATTATGAGTAAAGAATATGATTTTCACTCAAGTTGAGGTTTACAGGCCAGATTGTGCCACTAGGTTACATGACATTAGTGACAAAAGCAGAAGGAAAAACAGACCCTCTCTCAGGTCCTACACCCAGGGCTGGCATGGTCCTTTGGAGGAGGGAAAATCCTAAAATCATGCTTCATGTGAGGGTCTGGGAATGTCTCCCAATTGAAGATCCCAAGCATCTCAGAATAGTGCAGGCACATGTTGCTGAGCTGCACAAAAATAACAGTCATGGCAGACTTTTTTACTTTTTAATCATATGTCATGCTGTGTAGCCTGCCTCTGCTTTGTGCATGGAAGTGTCTGATCATCAGTCTTGGCAGAGGGGTCAAGCCAATCTTGGCATAGATAGTGCTGGATGAAGAACAGTGATCTGGCTAGACATAACTCCATTTCTCAATAAGTTTCTTGCAGACTGTAAAGAGGATGGTCATCTCCTGGCCTCCTCAACACCAAGACTCTGTTTTTTGCTGTCCAACTGTGAAAAATCAGCAGATTACTCCACAGCATTTAATGAGAATGGCGTTTGCATAGCAAGATGCCAAAGGTGCATCTGGCATGGTCTGGGGCATGGCACAAAGCCAGCTGGGGTGATACTAAAGAGCCATGCCAAAAAGAGCATGCCAAAGCAGCACAGCCTTATCTATTCTAGTAATTGAGAGCATTTTAACTGCCAAATCATACTCACGGAGGGCACTGGGGAGGGCTTTGGTTGGCATAGGCCAAATTCATGCCAAGAAGCATTCTGATTGTTTATTAGCACAGATGAATGTGTGACAGTGCCAGAAAATATTAATGGCACACTCAGAGTCTTTTGCATAGAGAGAGGCCTACACCCATGTGTCTTCTCCCATTTGCTCATATAATCTGAAAGTCCTTATGTTCCAGACTTCCTCTTCAGGATCGTACTTCTTTGGTTCATTTCACACAAAGATTCCAGAGGTTTTACAGTTAACATTTATCTAATTATACTACTTACCTTGTACTTCTCTTTTTCATGGCTTTTGTACATTGATTTCCGCTGGTAGAGCCTCTGAGTTTACAAGTCTCATTCCAATCTAATGATGCATTCTGATTTAGGAGATAATATTTATATTTTTCCTCTCAATGTAGGAATGGATTTTTAAAAATTCAAGATGCAAATATATTTTTCTGTTCATTTTTTGGAAAGAGAAGACGTCAAAAGTGCAGATGGAAGGACTAAGTCATTGATTATCTTTGCGAAGTAATGACCTACAATTTGTCCCTGTAATGCAAATTTACTTGCTTAGAAGTAGAAAGCTTAAGTCATGAAAACCAGTGCTTTGCAATTACAAAAAACTGCATGATATGTAATTGTAAACTGATCAGTTTTCACCAGAAACCTGAATAGAGGCTTGTTTCCACTATATTCCTCAGAATCCGAAGCCTTGTCAGTCCTACCTCCAGTGGTTAAAAAACTGTTGTCTGAGGTTAATTAATGGCCAGTTTATACTTCGCATTCTTAGGGGTGCAATTCCAAGGTTTAAAATTATGAAAAGCCAATACTTCTTAATAACTTCTATTTTTTTCCTCATGAAAAAACTCCAAAGGAATCAGTACAGTCTGTTTACACAATGATTTATATAACACTCAGGTCAACAATGTTGCAAAAACTGTTTTTTCAAGGCAAGGATTTCACCTCTATTCCCATAAATGGTACCTGAATCCAGACCAATTCTGTTTAGTATCTACAACCAATTTAATTAAAGCATGGGATAGTGATATTCTTGAGCAGAACATACTGAAAAATCTTAGTGCCTCTATGTTAAAGTAAATTAACATTATAGATTCATACAGCTACACAGAGGTTACCAAAAAGTTCAAAGTGAATAGTGACATAGTTCTAAAACTGTAAATAACAGCTGGACTTTTGAGATTAGTGACTGTGAATAAATCAATGGTAGATTAAAATACTAAAGGTCTTATTCTAAGTGGCAGAAAATAATGTTTTACTGCCACTTGAATGCATTCCAATCTTTCCTTTTGTATGCACTCATTAGATTTAAGACCTTTTTATTACTCAGAAAGGGCCATTTCAGTCACTTTTAAAAGTGCCTAAAACGCATATATAGCTGATCGACCATAATGAGTTTTCTCTCAAACCATTATAGTCTACAGAGTAAATACGTATTTTCAAAAGGGACCTAAATCTTTATCTAGCCAGTTGACCACAAATTCTACAAATGGGTGTCATATCAGTTTGTATTCCCCTAAAAGCTTTGCTCTGCTTTTTCAAGCTGACCGTTTATACAATGCTTTCCAAATGAAAGAAAACTCAGAAATAAGAAACCATGCTTATAGTATGCAATACAGAAAGAAAATGGCTCATTATTTGTAGGGTTTGTTTTGTTTCTTTTTTTCAGTTCTTGGGCTGCAGTGTAATATAAGAATGCCATTTCTATGTCATGTGTTTACTCTTTTTACTTTTTTGAATTCTTGGACAATCAGAGTTACACAAGTCTTCCTTCAACCAGAAATACGGATGCAGAAAGGCATGGCTTAGATCTTTGCAACTCAGAATAATAGAAATATGCAAAATACAGAACAAAAATAACTACAGAATTGTTATGCATTAAAAACCTAGAGAGGAATAGTTCCCCTAGGCCTTTAGAGCTACTCAGAGCTGTCATTCTCATGCCTCTAGAGAATAACTTTAAGTGAGAACTCAAGGCTGGCAATGCACAAATTGAAACCATAGTCCAACAAGTCTCCTGACTTAAAAATTGTAGCTTGTTCTCAGATAACAAAATAGCCCTAATTTTTTTTTTGTGTGTGCACTTCTTAACTATCCAACTAAACAGGCAGGTAACAGCTAGCTATTCTGGGTCTACTAATAAGTAACATACAGAAAAGAAACCAAATTCTAAAGAGAATTAATATAATAAGCTGTTCTCCAGTGAGTAAGCTTTGGACCTGGGGACTGTGGGTCACAGAATTGAAAGTGCAGCAGAGAAGACAAAATATTCATTTTTATACAGTTCTCCAGAAGGTAAAAGCCTTCTCACTGATATACTGGGGTGTCTGTAGGCTTCAGGGAAGAAACCTCCCAGACTTCAGAGAGGATGGAGGCACAGGCTTTTTCCTTCTATTCAGACAGATCAAAGTTGATAGCAAGGTATATATTGAGGCTTTTAGCAGTAGATAGCATAAAGCTGCTAAATTCTACTGTGACTTTGTGACTTACATGTTGGAATTTTACTCATTTTCTGTCCAGTAAAGATTTCCCAAAGGGACAAGGGAGGAACAGCAAAGAGCATCAAGAAAAGTTCCTGTACATTACCTCCATCACTCTAAAAGCAGGGGGGAAAAAAGCAGAAGTATTGTGCTAAACACCAAAGAAGCCCCACATTTAGAAGCAAGATTGATCTACTTGCAGTTTATGCAACTATTATGTGGAAACAGATGCAAAGAGATATGATCTATTCAATTCAGGTCTTCCATTGTCTACATCCTATCCTAGCATCTAGGAGGAAAAGGAAAGACATGCTTGCAAACAGCTCTTAATTGACACCTGTGATACAAGCTACCCTTGCTGGTGGCTATGCTCCTTTCAGCAACAGAAAATCAGCGCTATAGTTTTTGTATTCTACAAAACAGACACACACATTCTTTAAAAGCTATTGATTGTCCTGTCTTTTACATCTACTTTAGTTACTTTTAATATTTGAAGATGTCCTGAAAATTCTGGTAAGAAATTTTGTTAAAAATGTATTCCAGAAAACTCATCAGATTAAGTACACTGATCTTTGTTAAATGTCTTTCCTGAACAGTACACAAGTCTGCTGAAGAATAAAGAATTGTTACATGTGACACACATAAAATACCCATGAAATTCAGAGTTTATATTTTTATCATACAACATATGTAAAGATAACAACTGTAGGATAAAATTCATATGTATGATTGGTTTTGTTAAAGTTTAGTTTTGTCTTCAGCATCAGCTGCTTCCAAAACTTTAATCATTCTGCAGATTATCAGAGTGGACTACAGATTTCTGACAAAGTTAAGAAAAGTGTTTTATTTTGTTTAAATACCTTACCATGCAATATATGTAACTTCTTGGTACTAGCTGTTTCTAATATTGCTCTTGGTAGTTTATTCTGTGTCATACAAAGACAGAACAAAGGAATTCAATCTTTTAGTTGCCTGACATCCTTAATTTAAGCTTTCATGACTTTGTTCCAAGCCCTGGGAAAAATAGTCTATTACAATTTCAGAACTTGTGTCTTGTACCTCCTTGGGATATCCTTGTAACCATCTTCTCTCCAATGACTGCATGCTTACTTTTGGAACATATTTATACACACACAGACACACGAGTTGCTCAAGCACTTGTATTGATTTGGTTACCCTTTGTTATTTTTCCACATTTCTATAATGCTTTCATTTTATTAAAGTACACACCAAACCATACCAAACTCCAAATGCAGCTTCATGGGACCAATGTTCCCATGTTATGTTTTACATCATTTTCTAAGCAGCCTAGAATTTTCTTTGTTTTTTCCTGGTATTTGATTAAATTCTACTATCACCCTCAGATCCTCCTCTTGTTTAACCTTTGCACCACAATCATAGAGTCCATATTTTCTCTTTTCCTTGTCTTTATCCATAGTTCTATCTAACTATCCTTTCCTTTAAATTCCATAAACTTCTTAACTTATCTACAGTCATAAAGACAGGGACCTATAGTGGTGTCTTGGACTATACTGAGTCATTGCAAGTAGCTCGTGTTATCTACTACCATGCTTTGCTCCTATTTGTTTGCAGACACAAATAGTAAAGGAAGAAAGGCAAAAAAAAATTAAAAAATATCCTATGATCAGTGGAAAAATATCTGCAGAGATAAAGCTTACAGTTTCAAGTTAAGATTGAGACCCAGATTGATTATTCTTCTCCTAACATACTTAGCAACCATGTGGCAAAAAGCTTAGTAACTCATGGGGTTTTTTTTCAGTAACAACAGTCTTCCACTACAGTATTTGCTCCTTCTCTTTAACACAAGTCTATCTGAAGTATCCCAGAATCATTCACAATAGCATAATGAAAAACACAGGGAGTTGCAAAAATATACAAGGATCTGCAACATGGCCCTGTCCATAAATTTTGGGAACTAATGGTAACAGTTCAAAGCAGTCTCAAGATCCAGACAACTTCCCACTTGATATTGCACCTCTGCATATTTTCCCAGCTTCTGGTCCATTGTCTTCAGGGCTACCAGTCCAGTTTCTTTGAAGGAACACTTACCCTCTCCACATATGTTCCCTCACAGGAATCCTATGTTAATCAGAAGACCATCTATATCTTACTGTTTACCTGGACTTCCTTCTTAATCCCCTGTTTAATAATCTTCCTTTCCACACCAGTCTTTCCACAGCCTATACATCTACAGCCTCAGTCTTCTCTCTCTATTTCACCTGGGGTGCAATCATTCATAGCATCTCCTTTCTGAGTAAAGGTTTGTTGTACTGAGAAGCTAACAAAGTCTATTATAAATGGTTTTCGTAAGTGCACAGGGCCTATATTTACAACTTACTTCCATACCTGCTACCACATAGCATCACTATGATGATGTGCCTGAAAGTGGAACTTACTGTCTCAGGTCTGGAAAGAATATCAAGCCTCTTCTCTGCATGCCAAGAGTAAAGAACTGATCATTCTAATTAAAACAAAGCTACACATCTATGAATAATGAACAAAACCACTAGTACAAATGTATCCATTATTTTCTCATAGATCTCCAGGGAAAGTGCAAGTTAACAGGAATTGTATTCTCTACTATTTAATCATCAGGTTTTGTAATTCTCCAGGACTGGAATATTTCGCAAGAAATTTCATTCAGTTCTACTTTCCTTGCAACAGATGGTAATAGCATTTCAGAATTCATTAGTTACTGTACTAGTTTACATGTGTGAATGTAGGAGGTTACATACATTACCAGTGATTCTTTCAGAATAATTCTCTCTCGACAAGTTCTACTACTAGTTCTCAGTTCCGCATTTGCTAGCTTATCTCCGAGTTCTGTCTTCACTTTGTGTAAAAGAAAAAAAAATCCTCTAAGATGCAATACTATCTTTAACTAATAAGAAAAATAAATGTGTGTCCCCATTTATATAGAAGTGAGAAATCATAACTCTCCATAAAGAAGACAGCTGAAGTGAACTTCAGTCTTCAATGACTGACTGAGATCAAGATACAAAAGCATATTGCATAAAACCATGAAAGTAATGTAAAAATGAGTTGTCTTATTACACTATTGCAAATTTCAGTGTTACTTTCATGTTCTAGATATTGGCCACTGTTCCAAAAACAGAACAGAGCTCATAATGCTCTTGGTACAGTTTACAAGGAGAGGTGGAAGAAAGATAGACAGGCGTGTATCTGTCTTCATCTCTTTCATTTCCAAAGTAGATTTTAGCAACTAAGACGCATATTACACTTCAACAGTTCTGTAGTTTTCCTCAGCTATGACTACAATACCTTTTCTAAACTTCTTACTCCTGTACATAGTACTGTGTCATCCTTTCAGATATTTCATCTTTCAATTAATTTTAAAATAAGGACTACCTTTGAAAAAAAAAGAGCCCAAGATACACATAATATATTAGGCAAACTATCTGAAAATCCATTTGCAAGTGTTATTCCTGTAAACACCAGTGAAGATGCAAAACTTATCTGCATTTTTTACACCTACACTCTTATCTCACTTTTTAAATTAAACTCCACCCTTTACAGTGAGAAAAAGCTGCAACTGCATCAGCTATAGACAGTGTGTTCAATCCATAGATTTTTTTTTCCTCCTCTCCATAAGCATCTGCTTCTGTAACAGAAATCTAGGTCTTTAACTTTGCTGTTGAACTTAAGTTTTTCTTCTTTCTGATGGATTGATAGAGAAGGTTCTCTGAGGTTTGCAGTGAATTTCTAGTGTATTTGTTCAAGTAAGGAATTGATAGCAGTGGTTAAAAATTCCAGACATAGCATAGCAGATACTACACAAGCTTCCCTGAAGAGCTCTGCGAAGGCATTTCAGTCCTGACCTATAA
The DNA here is from genome assembly GCA_023375905.1 of Nycticorax nycticorax. Taxonomy (NCBI): domain Eukaryota; kingdom Metazoa; phylum Chordata; class Aves; order Pelecaniformes; family Ardeidae; genus Nycticorax; species Nycticorax nycticorax. The sequence continues at coordinate 1,631,278 of JAKFQP010000064.1, read as the reverse complement.
CACGCCTGCTATTCTTGATCTGGACCTCTCCTGTGCAGGGGCTGACAGAAGTTATCTAGTATTGTGGCTCTGTGATTTAGACAGATAGACACTAAGGACTAAATAGATACCCCAGAAGTCATCTTCACTTGTTTGCTAAACCAGTTTTATGATCAGCTCTAGATTATGCAAAAGTTAATAGGCATCGTCATGAGTCAGTAAATATGAAATTGTTTTTCAGCATCTGGACAGAGTGTTTAACTGGTAAAAACAATTGACTTTAAAGGTTATTCACAAACACACAGGTAAAAAATGAAACCCATACCCCTACCCCAAAAGGAAAGGTGTTTGGACTTAAAGCATACAAAAGCAGTATTTTTTCTTACAGTTATATGGTATCTTTACATTCTGCATACAATATCCCCATGGAGAGTTTCAGCTTGTGCTTACAACTGACCCATCTCAAGGACTGACTGGTGTACCAGAGCTGTTTACTCAATGTGGAAATTATAAAATGCTTCAGATTATTTCCCAGTGACAGTAAAAAAAAAAAGTTTGAAGTACTAGAAGCTATACATAAAGGATGTTTAATGAGAAAGCATTACTAAAAAAGAATATTGTCAGGAATGCTAGTTTGAAGTGAGCTGGATGGCCAAGCAGTTCCTGTCCATTGTCTGTGAGGCTGTGGAATACATCAGGGAGAGCACAGCAAATATGTAGAAACAGACCACTAGCACACCTTCATTACTATAAGCTGCCATAGATCTCTTGATATCAGAGCTATGACAGTTTACACCTGCTGAGGATTTGTCCCTAGTGCAGTAATTGCTGCTTGCAAGTCAGGGGAAAAAAGATGGATCCCCAGATGCTTATTATGTAAGCACATGTTTACATTATTTCTTGAAATGCAAGTTAAGCACATGTCTAACCTTTTGTTTCTGTTAACTTTGTAATATGGCACAGTTTTTCATCTTAAGACATAAAATTTTAATAATGATTTAGCAGGTTTCCAAATCCTTAATAAGCATGTTGCCCTTTTTCTTGGGAATAATATTCTATGCCCACATTCGAGATATCAATACTAAATTTCTTTAGCTATTATCTAATGACTAACTTACAAACTTTTGAAAATAAAGTATTTGCCAGCAAAAACCCAACATAATTAAAATTAAATTTGTGTGAACAGTGTCACTGCAACACAAAATATTATTTTAAGTACACTTGTTTCAAAACAAGGTAGAAACCATTAAAGAGGTATTTATAGCCAATACCTGTATGATGAAATACAAGACACCACCATGGGCAATAGAGGAGATACTAAATCTGAGTTATCAATTATTCTAAGATACAACAGCAAAGTCAATCAGTAACTAGTGTCCTTGGTTAATTAATACAAATAGGGCAACTGTAGTGAAACTTACACTGAAGACACACTTTTACCAGTGTGTCAAGATCCAGCTGAAAGCAATATAATTCCTAACATTTTTAAACTTTTTTTCTTATTCTTGTAATCTTTAAATATCCAAAACTCTGAGGTGGCAAGAAAAGTATAAGCAAGAGTTTTGTGCCTGAAACACTTAAGTAGAATTAATGGCAAATGTGAAAAGTTTTCAAAACTATATGAACTCCATTTGCATCCTATCAATTGCATGCTAATGTGAAGACATTTACTGTAATTTTTTTGATAGTATAGCTACAATACAGTATTCTAGGAAGTTACTTGGAAGATACATAACACAGAGCAAGACCCTTCTAAATTACGAAAAACAGTATTAATAGAAAAAGTAGTAATGTTAAATAAAGAGAATAAATGTGTTCCTGCACTTAGAACATTATCTCATTTCCCCTAGTTTGCAGCCTATACAAATGCAGACAGCCTGGTTGCATTCTTACTCCATTCTGACTACAATCCTTGCCATAAAAAAAAATCAATATTTAAATATTTAATAAAAAAATCTCTGATATCTAGAAATATAGCCCTTCATAATAGATTCTTATATCAGCCCATGTGGAGAGAAACAATAAAGTACAGACAGCCATTTAAAACTCATAATACTTTAAAAGCCCATAAAGGAAGTTATGGTGGGCTGACCCTGGTTGGCAGCCACATATCCACCCAGCTGCTCTTGCAGTCCTCCTCTTCAACAGGGTGATGGGGAAAAAATAAGATGGAAAAGCACATCGGTCCAGATGAAGGCAGGGAGATCACTCACCCATTACCATAATGGGCAAAACAGACTCAACTTAGGAAAAAATATTTTGTTGTCATTTATAATAGAGTTGGATTTTGAGAAACAAAAACTGAAAGCTAAAACACCTTCTCCGCAGTCCCCTTTTTCTCAGGCTTTATGGTTGTGACACCTCACTGGTAATAATGGCAAGTAGGAAAAGTTTTCAAAACTGTGTGAACTCTGTGTTCTGTCAATAACATGCTAACATAAAACTGCTTCATTCCTTCATTCCCAACTCCTCTAGGAACAGGAGTTATGGTCAGCCCACAAAAGACCCTCTCTGCTACTTCTTTCTCCTCACATTTCTCCCCTCCTCCAGCATGGCTCCTTCAGGTTCTGCAGTGGTTCCACTGGAGCCAGCTGGAATCAGCTGTGTCCAGCGCAGGGCAGTCCTGGCCTCTCCTCACAGAGGCCACCCCTGCAGCCCCCCCACTGCCACGACTGAAGCATACACACATACACCCTATACAGTAGTGAAAAGGCTAGACAGCATTTCCTCTGATCTCACTCTAAATAACAACAAAAAACCAACCAAACCAAATAAAACAATAAAACAGAAAAAAACAAGAGTATTCAACCTTCCTTCTGACAACCTCTCCATCAACAAGCACATTAAACCAAAGCCTGTCTGTATGATATTTTTACATGTAGTAAGGATTCAAAACAAAAAGGGACTTTCAGCCTATTTAACTTTTGGAACTCCCTCCAAGCTTAACCTTGAAATTTTTTTGCATTTTTCCCAGCTTGCTTTGTTCTCAGGTATTTACTGCATTCTACCTTCAGCCCTTTCATATCTTCCACTTCATCTTTGCAATCCATAAAGAATTAACACCAACACATCTCTGAATGGGTAACACAAATGATAGCAGTTATGAAGAAAATTAATTACAATTAGCCAAGGGCCTTATCCATTAAGCTGCAAAACTGAATGCTACTACTGTTCAAGAAATACTTGTTGCATACAAGGTAGCTACCTTGTATTATCTTTATCATTATTGTTGTTGATATTGTTACTATTATTATTTTATTTTAGTTATTAACATGTTCTTATCTCAACACATGAGTTTTCTTGCTTTTGCTCTTTTGCTCTTCCAGTTCTCTCCCCCATCCCACTGGGCAGGAAGGGTGAGCAAGTGGCTGGGTTGTGCTTGGTTGTTGTCTTGGGGCTAAACCACAACAACCATACAGGTGAATTCACCCTATTTTTTCTCAGTTTGATACACAAATTTACGACAAATATTATCTTACTGAATTGATTATGCAGTTTACATCACACTTCAAGATGACACAGGACCTTTATTACCTCTACATGGGATTTCCATTCTAAATATTTTAAAGTTAGAAACAGCACGTTACAATCAATACTTTTAGCCAAGTGTCCTGTAAGTCATATCTTTTGCTATTAGTATTAATTTAGGATGTTCTGAACCATAAACTCAGTCATTCAGAAAGCTATGAAGAATTAGAAAATCATTGGTTATATAACTAGCAGAATAATATATTTCCCTGTCTAGCAGAAGCACTTATGCACATATTTAGTTTTAAATATATGACTTAGTCTAAATTACTTCTCAAATTTATTCTTACTTCCACTAATTTTCATTATTTATCTAGAATGGAGTGTGCTACATTATCTGCGTGCATATTAATTCAGTCTGATACTGTCTCCCACTTCACTAAAAGCTAGGTTCATGTGAACTCTGCTTTTAAATTACCTGACCTTAAAGAGAGAAACTGTTGGTTCACAATCTCAGGCCTCCAGCTGAGAAAAGATTTCTTAATAGCTTTGTGATACAGCATCCCTTAAACTGGTTTGCTTCTCTTTTTGTAACTTATTTTCAAATGTACAAACGAACACCTGATACAGAATGCTGAAATCTCACTTGTATTTTGACTGAAAAAGAAAGCAAAACTCATGAGAACAAAAAGCATCCAGTTTATTAAAGTCAAAACATTAGGAGAAGCTACTTGCTGGCACGTCTGAGAAGTAAGTAAGTGTTTACTTTCAAAGTTGAATTTTAGCCTTTGTGAAATGTGCTGTAGGAAATGCTGGAGATGAATCAGTCACACAAACTGTACAGAATACGTACACCTTGAGAAGCAGCAGTGAAAAATTTCCTGTGTGTCCAAATTCTATTCTAGACAGAGCAAGATCTTGTTATTTTGAGACTCAAGATTTTGATGAAAATGTATCAACATGAAGAAAACAACATGATAAATAACATCATGGAATACAGGTGATTAGGACTTTTAGATGCAGGACAGTTAATGAACAACACATTGCTAATATTCAAATAAGTTTAAAGAAATGATGGGAACCAATCTACAAAAGTCTAATCTACAACAATAATTTAATAAACAAAGAGCAAAAAAAGAGCAGACCGAAGCTTAAATTATTTATCAGTAGCATTGCTGTTTACTAGCCATCTGACAGCTTACTTTAAATGTGCATGTGGCACAACCTGTTATGTAGTACAACTCAAATATTTAAATGAAAAAGAAAAACCCCAACTACCTCACTTTTGGTAGAGGCACTAGACATCTCAGAATTCTGAGATGAAAGAACTAAAAGGCAAAATCAATTGACTACATTACTCAAAAATGCTCTCTTTAAAATAAATGGCAAAGCAAGAAACCTCTGTTCGAAGACTTCCATCTTCCAGAGTAAAACAGAAAACTCACATGCCTCTATGTAAGAAAAGCCATAAATAGGATGCTGCAAGCAGTGCCTGCATCCAAGCAGAATGGCAAATGTTTTAATGCCTATCACTTCAACTCCTTATGTCAAGCCTTCCCTGGACTTGAGCCCAATGTGGGTGATTTGCAGGAATTCTTTAACCAGTCTAATGGGCAGTGTAAGAAAATGTTGATTTAATAATATTGAGAAAGGACAGCATCTGGAGGCATTAGCAGGGATAGTCTGAATATGACCTTACTAATTTTATCTCCATATACACTCATCTGAAACACAGATTATTTGATTACCTTTATTATCCTATAATGAAACATAATTACATATAAGTTTATCAGACACTGCCAACTCCTTACAAATGACCTTTGTCCCAAGACTGTTTCAAAATCAGAAATTCCCTATGGCAGAAATAGCAGTCTTGGCAGAAATTTCTCAGAAGTACTAGAAAAATGTGCCTTAAAGATCTGTGCCTGTACTTCCAGTCAAATTTTGTACTGCTGGTGACTTAAACAAACGTAGAGATAACAAAGCAACAGATGAACATAACTGGTTAAAGTAATTTATCTCAAAAGACAAGTAGCAAAGACTGCATTGCTTATTCTATTTCAGAGAGGATTTGTCTTGAAAATCACCTTCTTTTTTCCCTACTCAGGTTGCTAGTGCAGCTGGAAACTCAGATGAAAAATTAGCTAACAAACAGTCCCCGAGACACATTTGTTCAAAACCTGCTTCATCTTCAATGGACACCTGAGGAGAAACTAGTTAAAAGCTTGACAGATTCAACACATGGCAAAGCATCTTTTGTTGGCAGTACTTTAAATTGCTACGAGGGAAGGTGTATCAGTGAATCAGAGGTCAGCAGAGGAAAAAAAAAAGCCACTATTAGCTCCATGTTAGAAAAAAGTGTCAGATACAGAATCTCAAAAGTTCAGAAAACCACCGAATTTTCAAAATTAATATAAGAAGAATCTTAAGGAAATCTTAGGTGTCGGTGGAAACATATATATTCTAAGAGTGATTTTATGTGTAGAAATAGTTTCACATCAGATAAAAGGACAGACTCTCCAATTCATTCTCTCTGACCTTCAGAAGAGTCACACTTGGAATAGAATTCCAGAGCAGTCATCCTATAGATGCAGGAGAATAAATAAGCCTATTTTTAAAATAGTTTGATAAGCTTATGAACAGGATTATATGATGTGCTCAGATGTGATAGCAGAGGTCTGTACTTGATGACCCAAACAGTTCTTTTCAGTCCTGTTTCCTACATTCCACTGACACACATCAATGCAAGAAACATCCAGGACTATTCAAATACAAGTGGATCGGATTTAATGAAGTATGGATTAGCGACTCTGAACAAAAAGGATGGCATGTTTGCAAGGTATCTGCAAGTATAGCGGGAAAAAAAAATCAAATTAAATAGGATTGCCTGAATGACTCTATTATAATACGAATAGCCTCTCCAATATTTGTTGTTTCTTCTTGATCTTAGCTCAGGCCATAAGCAATTCTTCTCAAGCTGAGCATGAAGTCATGTGTTTCCACGTGTTACCAAGACCTTCATTGTATTTAACACCATCAGTCACAATCTGGCTTTACTATAAATCAGAGGTTGCTGGCTTTGGGGTGGTTTTATACCAACAACCCAAGAATTGGCTTGGACTGAAGATGTTCTTAAATACTTTGCCAATATATAATAATAATAAATAAGAAAAAAGCGTAAGTAGGGATTATGAAAGGGCCTGTGAGTATGGGGCACTTAAGTTCCTTCTCACTTTCTTCTATAACCCTCTTCAGAAAGGGAATGGACAAAGATTATAGGCATAAAATTCTCAGTATATTAAATAATTAAATACACAGTATCAGGTCAAACACATTCTAGAATGTATAAAAAACATTCTTGCACAGATGTTCTGTACCAGAATATACAATTCTCTTACTCTGATTGGAAATTCAGATTGTTCTGTATGCAGAACCCACCTCTACATTCTGGTTTTAAAATGTTCTTTTCATGGTTAAAGATGCTCAGTGAGTTCATTACCAGTCAGTTTAATTTCTTTATATGTATGGAGAAATGGAAAAATCTGTATTGATGGGTAACAAAGAATGCAAATGTACAGGAATTATTTATCCCTTTTGACTAATCTGAGCAGGAATTTGTGAGGAGGGAGGCATTTACTTTTCATTACAATGTAACTAAAATTAATACTGTGTCACCATTGCAATGAGTCAACAGACTTGCTTGCATCTCTTTGTATTCACAAATTACACCCATTTATGCCTGACAACAATCCAGCACACTTTTTGTTCCAAAGATTAAAACACTCCAAAGTATGTTTTAAAGCTCTTTTCAAAAGACAGTTTGCCGTAATCTCTTTTTGAGTTCTATTCTCCTTCCTGCTTGCCAAGGCTTTCCAACTTACCTGAATGCTGATGTACAAGAATCCAAGCATTTGACCAGGTAAAAAGGCTGCAGGAAAGGCATCTCGCATTCTACAGCCACAGGACAGATATGCATATATGTGCAGTTACACAATGGGTATGCCTTCAGACTAGACAGGTCAAGTGGTGGACAGCAACCATGCTGACAGCCTAATCCCTTGGAAATGTACCCTCAGTCAACCTTTTGTGAGCTTGGACTTCTCTCTAAGAGATACAGGCCTGGCTGTAGTCCAATACCCTGGCACCTTTCACTTTGGAAATAGTCAAAAGCCAGAGAGATATTGTAGAGCTGTGCTGGGAATGTGTTACAGTCAATCTCTGTGTCAGAGAATTAGGAGGTAAGGTGTAAAGAGTGAGACTCGCCATCACAGCATGGGAACTTTACAGGTTTTTCTTCTGGAAAGAGAAAAGACGAATGGTTATGAGCACCTTTCCTTTCTGGAGGCAAGTCTGAACAATAAAGCCTGTTCTCATATGTCTAACTCCAGTCTCACACTAAAGAGAAGATTGTAACTAATATTTTCAGTGGGGCTATGAAGACTATGCATGAAAAAGGCAGGGTCCCTCTAAAAAGCATGATAGAGTAAGCATGAGAAAGATTGGCTCTACCCCAGGTTCCACTCCTAAAACAGAGCTCATTTAATGTGTTTATAATAGTATTACGTTAAATTGTCCTGTAACAAGTTTGCAATGGGTATTTTAATGCAAAACCAGGTTTAGTGAAGGGACCTACAGTTCAAAAATATTCATCTGCCTCTCCTCATTAATCATAACACAGTTTAGATGTTTTGACCATATGCATGCTTAATAAAACCAATATTAAACATTAATAAAAACAATCACAGGAATGATCCAGTTTTAATAAGTTTTGTAATTTTTGCATTTTCAAGTAAAATGGATAACAGGTGTGTTCAGCAAAAAAGGACCCTTTTCTTCCTACATAAACCTTTAAACTGTTGTCATGTCAAGGACCTACAATACTTCATCTTCATACATGTTGTCACAATCTTAAGTGACTAATTATATTAAAGGAAAAATATTTTTTTAATTCCTCTACCTTAATCACCATTTTATGGAATTGCTACCTAATCATTCACCATAATCTTTTATTTATTTACTATGACAAAAATTTTTTACAGGCACAAGTAATTCTTTCACTTCTACAGCATCTTACCTGAGGATGTCAAAAAGTTAGAAATTGGCATCTAATTAATTCTAACAACAGTCCCATAATTTGGCAAAGGTTATATAAGCATCACTTCAGCCACCAGCAAAATGCCTTATCTGATGTGAAATGCAATAACTGACTGAAAGGTCTCAGCAGAATAATATTTTGGGCCTTTTTCTACTACATGCTTAGCAGTCTCTTATTATCCAATTTTAGACTGTTCAGGACCTTACAAAGTCAGACATCAAATGACTTCAGAGAACACACATGTTTGAGTAGAAGGGGTCAAGAAACACACGTGGTTCTCTACAGAAGGCATAAACATTAAAAAGTAAAAATTTGGAATTAATATAGACCATGCATGTTTGGCCAGATGTCCTTTTCATGTTAGCAAAATGACTTAGCTGTAGTGTTTGTTACTTTTACATTCTGGGCCCCTTTAGTGCAATTAGCACACCAGTAATTTAACCATTACACCACCAACTTGCAATAGCTAGCTTAAATTGCTAGCACATGGCAATATCTGTAGGTTTATAAAAGACATGATAAGTCACATGCTTCTGGCAAGCACTTCAAAAAACCAGGTTCACTAAGCATACATTTGGCGCAGCTAATTACAGAATCAATGACACAAAATACAGAAGTGCAACAGATGATATTCTTGAACCATCCTGATTTGCATTAGGTAGAAACCCCAACACATCCCAAGAAATATGGTCAACAAGCCATCCTGTTCCTGTAAAAGAACTTTAAAGCACTCGGGAAAGAACTGTCTGCAAAACTATTCACAGTGTATAAAAAATAGGAGGTTTTTTATAAATCTAGAAGCACAGGTTATAATTCTCAGTGATCCTGCAGACACTTTGCAGCACCACTGTAGCCACAAAGCAGTCGCTAGCCATTTTAAATGATAGGCTATCCTGCAGGCCTCAGGTCTAGTTTACAACTACCCTCAATTTTGTTTCATGCCTAGATTTGGCACAAAACTCCTGAAACATCTAATCTTTTCTTACAAAGAGAAAAAAAGCGCAAGTTCTTCATTTGTGACAAGCTGAATCCTTTGTGCTAAACTATGTGCTATGCTTTCTGAAGGGCACAGTATGCTTTCTGAGAGGCAAAGCACACAGGAAAAAGTTTATGACACCTTTGCTCATGCTGCATTTTGAATTGGTCTAATATAAAACAGCCCCTCAACGGTGTTGATGGACCGCACAAAATCACAAAGCTGCACAGACCCCTCCTTTCATTTTTTCTTCAGCCTCTTCTTGACTCTCTCATTTGGAACTGTATGGAGAACCTGCATAGAATATAGGATATGTATTTGTATAGCCTACTATGTTAAATTTAGATATTGCAGTTACTATGGCTTTTCAGATTTTGAGAACTGTATGCCGTTTAGACCTCATACTGTTTAGGAATGCCAGACCATGGCTCCCTTGAAAGACAGTCGTGAGGTCACTAAAGCTTAATCAGTTCCATCATCACAGTGCAGTTCATTCCCTGAAAGAAGAACTCTTCCCTGTACCCTTTCAGTTCCAACAGCCACACAGCACAAAGATCAGAAGAAATGACCTCTCTAGTTCACAGGTCTGACTCAGCTCCTGGGCCAGTTTTCTAAAGCGCTGTCAGTGTGTGAGCCACTTACTAAGATCCTGAAAAACAGCATACAGGGTGATCATGAATCATCGTGGCAGAACTAAGCAAAAGACAAACAGTGTGAAGCAGGTGTGAGCAGAAGAAAGATGGAAGGAAAAAAGAAAAGAAAAAAAAAAGCACAAGTATATAGGTGAAAAGGGTATTTGCTTCCCCCTCTCCTTTTCCCTATTTTTATCTTTTTGGCAGCTGTTTTCTCTTTTCCTGACACTTTGTGCCTCCTAAAACACTTTAATGCAAATCTCAACATTTAAAAAATACACCATCCAAACAGGGAGCGAAGCATATCAGTGAAGAATTTTCTTCAATCTTCTTCAATCATTTTTCTAACATGCTGAAAATCTGTCTCCTGCTTTCATCTTCCCTGTCACTACTCCTTCCCAATGTTTGCTTTGTTCTCATGATAAAATGGTGCATATCATTAACAGTCTTTAATGGACTTACTATTGTTTTGATTTTTTTTTTTCTTTCAGCGCTGCAGTTTGTACCTGCAGCTGCTTACAAAGTATTTCAAACAGCCTAAAACAAGTGGCCTGAGTGATTCAAGATTATTGGTAAGGGCACACAGAGCCTTTCAACTCCATAAGACAAATTAAAATGCATCGTAAGATGATAGTGATGAAAGACATAAGCAATTATGTCCTGAAGTTTTATATGAAACAAATGTGGTGTGCTCAGTGATCTATTCCATATCAAGAAATGCACTACACGTGGCGCTGGTTAACAGGAGTTGGCAGTCTCCAAAGAATGGTTGCAGAACTAGTGCTTTATGAAATTAATTGCTCTTTTAGCCCTGGAAGAGGTGCTTTAGCTTAGAATTTACACACTGCATAAAGATGTGTTATGAATGGGAAGCCTTTATACAGAGTGGTAAGGATGTGGACCAATTCCATGACTGCCTAACTCTTCTTTGGTGCTCAGAGATCTCTGTGAAGTTTAACAGTAGGAATATTCATAGTACCAGATGGTCTGGAATTTAACTACACAAAGGATGGAGTGGGAGGGAAAGGAATAACCTTTACCTTCACTGAAATAATCAAACTATATAATACAGTTTACTCAAAGTATTCTTTTTTTTTTTTTTTTTTTGCTAATTGTTCTTCCTTCTTTTTACAAAAGGCACTGCCAGAAGGAAGCCCTGATAGCTGGCTCCAGGAAAACAAAGGTACCAAGACACAGGGAGAAAGGGGACCTGCTCTTGGACTGAGCCAGCAAAGGGGAAGATACGAATTCCACTTGTGCATGCTCAACCCATCTGGCCACAGGTCCCTTACAATTATCCTTCCTGACAATGTTGTAGAAGAGAATGCAAAGAGATTATCTCAGTCCCCAGCTCGTTATTGCTATGAGCCCTCATGATTGTTCTTATATATGAGATCCTTTACAGCTGATGTCCTCAAACCAAGGATATTGGCCTCTGAAGAATACCATAAGAAAATGAGCACTCCATGTGCTCATGGAGTAATAATACGTTTCACATATCCTCCAACTGGTTCTGGGCATGTCTTGCTACCACCAGAGACCCTTTAACTAGTTGAAAGACAGAAAATGAAGTATTAAAGCATGCCCAGAATGCCTCACATAGATGAGTGTAAAAACTCAAAAAATCTGTTAATATTTTAGACACCTTCACTCCTAATTTCTTATTTCACATGTTTCTGGAACTCAAAACTAAATTCAAATAAGCCACACCATTCAGAGGACACCACCACATAACATGTACTTGGACACCAAGAAGGAATGAGGATCAAACCCAACAGATGAGAATAACTATACTCAGTAATTCAAATTACACAGTAATTTAAAAAAAGGCAAAGTATTTTATGGTCCAGAATCCTATGCATCACCTGCTCCTACACTTCCATTTTTCATTCTAACAAACATTCCCTGCAGGTATGCAACACCTGCACTCCAGTACCTAGTAAAAGTGAGATTCTTATGGAAGCTTTATAGGTAAACTCTAATCATTCAGTGATTAGTCATATTTCATGCAAAGTACCTACAAAGTTCAGAGCACAAAAGGGAATAATACCTAAATCTATCATAGTAAATTAAATCCTTCTTTGCTTCCAGTACTCTTAGAAGAGCTTTAGGCATATTTTAGGTTTGCAAGAATAGAGTGACAACTTGTTTTTCAGAGGATTTGGGGAAAGAAAGCTATCATTAAATCCACCCTGAATGCAGTCAGCTGCAGACTCGAACACTCAGAGAAATATTCTGGGAAACTTTGAATGCTTCTTGAAATGTTAAACATATAAGGTTCCTCAGACATGTTTTTCTGGGCTCTTGCAGAGCATGAAAGTAGCAAAGGATTTTGCCCCCCTTTTTGCTATTCCTGTGTATTGTGCAGCCTCTAGTGGCAAAAAACCCCCAGTACTCGAACCTTTACTTGGCTTCACTGTCAACGCAAGCAAGACCTTTTATTAAATGTATTTTTGCCTATTTTCTCAGCTATTCCATCTCTCTTTTACTTCGTGCCATACAAAAGTTGAACAAATTTATATGACTTTTCATTAAGGTATTAACACCTTAAGTAGATTGTCACAACTCTATTATTGTGCAGGTAGTATATGGTTTCATGAGAATTCTGTTGTAATCAAGGTCACTCATGCCATATCTACATTAACATGATACTTACTTACCCATAATCAATAAACAGCTCTCTTAGGCATTTGAAATCTCAAAGCCCAGTCCATCTGCTGTGGACACACTGCAATATCCCTTAGCTTAGCACAGTTTTAATGTACCTTGCACAATACTGAATATGATTTTGTCTGGATTTTCTGACATAACTAGAACACAAAGTAATGATAACCAGGAAGTCCAAAAGTTAGAGAAAAGAAGCAAAAAAGAATCTAAACTCACCAGTCAAGGACTAATCCTAACCATGCAAAGAAAAGAAAACATGAGTATACCTTAAAAAGTAGTTGTAAATTCAGGATTCTGGATGAGATAGAAGCAATGAAAGCACAATTCAAATTACTGTTCCAAATTAGATGAAGGTATTCAGAGCAAATACATCCTTGCCCTAAGGCAGAGGGACTGGTAGATGTCTTACAGAGGGTTAAGGGAAGCCTACACTGGATATACACGGAAAAGCTTGCAGCTGGTCTGCAGTGTGCCTGTGTCAGACAGATGCCCTCTGAGATAGTAGAATTCTTGTAATTTCTGTAAACCATCACAAAACAAAGAGAAGATTATATCCGATTAACTTCTGCTAAAGACTGTAAGTAGACATATTGTGCTGATAATTTATATTAACGGGACATAAAGGCCTTGTTTTAGAGGTATATATATTCAAAATGAGTTGACAGATATATCCTCACTTGGCACCTCCCCAGTAAAAAAAAATGTTGCTGACTTTGACAAAACAAGGGTGTCTTTTTTATGCTATTACCATGTTTTCAGACAATCTGTACCATGAATTGCATGTAGTTGTTTTCATAAATGTATTTCATTCAGCAGCATGCAGTATTTGAACTGTTTCCAAAACCAGAATTAACCCCATTCTTTTTTTTTTAATAAATCTGTGTTCCCATAACAATTGATTACAACATTGTCTTTATAATAGTTAAAACAGATTACCATTAAAACCAATGTACACCAACTCAAGCATTTATGTAGAATTTACAGAAAGGGGCCTGATCCTAGGCTTCTGTAAGTAACATTTTTCCCTACAAGTCCATACTAATTTAGAGACATGTCACTGTTAAACAGACATGCTACACCAAATAGTGTTAAACAAAAATGAAGCAAGATTTTGATAACAACAATAGAATTAATCAGCTCTGTAGCATATGGTTGAAAAAATGTTTTAGCAAATTCCACATGTATTAATACTGTTAAAGCTACTGTTTCAGTATTACAGCATAATGACTTCATGTACCTCAAAATTATGAGTCTTACCCCCCTTATGTGTGTTATAACATTTCTAAGCTTGCACATATGAGGAAACTTTAGCATATAAGCTCTTAGGCTTATGAGCAAAATTCTTATGCTTTCATACCTAGCTTTCTAGTTCCAATGTCTACCAAGTATCTGAAGTGACTTCTTCGCTATAAAATAAACAACTCTGTAAACATTTAGTAATTATTGCTTATGCCTTTTTTTTCTTTTCTTTTTTTACCAAATACATCACCTCATTTGGACCTTATTCCATAGTCTTTCTGTAATCAATGCAAATACCTAACTTAAATTTCTTTTTGCTTTTTAAGCATAACTGGAGATTATGTGAATATTCACAGGGTACATTAACTTGTTTTTATCCTGATACTTTTCCCCTCCATCTTTTGCAAATGGCTCTCCACAGTAATGAGAATTAAAAGCTTTCCTTGGCGAGTACTGTTTTGTGTCAGATTTCAATTAAACAAACTGTCTGAACTGACATTTCAAAAACAAAACATAATTTGGTATTTGTAAAGAAAGAGTAAATCACGCTCAAGCTTAGGTACTATACAGATTCTGTACATGTTTAGGATAGTAACTTAAAACTACAGATGACAAATTTGGAACTAATATATCTACCCAAAGCAAATGCATGTCATACATACGTGTATATAGAGATATAAAAGCACACACACATTGCTTTGCCTATTTTGCTTTTTTTGTAGGATACAAAAAGCATCAGTTCCTTTGTGTTGTGAATATAGCAGAGTCCTTGGTGTCACTACCTTACATATACAGAAAAACAGATAAATACACACTCTCTAGCTTCTGTATGGCAAAGCATGTATTTTGTTAAAAAACTGAACTAGCACATACAGTGTCAATAATGTATTTGTTTACACATGAAATACTTTTATCTGGGATGTTATTTTTGTTTAAGTTCACAGAATCACAGAAACACAGAATGGCAGGGGTTGGAAGGGACCCCGGGAGATCATCTAGTCCAACCCCCCTGCTACAGCAGGTTCACCTAGAGCATGTTGCACAAGGACATAGTCCAGGCAAGCTTTGAATATCTCCAGAGAAGGAGACTCTACAACCCCCCTGGGCAGCCTGTTCCAATGCTCTGTCAGCCTCAAAGAAAAGAAGCTCTTCCATATATTCAACTGAAACCTCTTATGTTTCAGTTTGTGCCCATTGCCCCTTGTCCTGTCACTGGGCACCACTGAGAAGAGTCTGGCTCTGTCCTTGTGACATCCACCCTTAAGATATTTGTACGTGTTGATGAGGTCCCCTCTCAGTCTTCTCTTCTTCAGGCTGAACAAGCCCAGCTCTTTCAGCCTTTCCTCATAGGGGAGATGCTCCAGTCCCCTCATCATCCTAGTTGCTCTCCTCTGGACCCTCTCTAGGAATTCCTCATCTTTCTTGAACCGGGGAATCCAGAACTGGACACAGTACTCCAAGGTGGGGTCTCACCAGGGCAGAGCAGAGGGGGAGGAGAACCTCCCTCGACCTGCTGGCCACAATCCTCTTAATGCACCCCAGGATACCATTGGCCTTCTTGGCAACAAGGGCACACTGCTGGCTCATGGTCAGCTTGCCATCCACCAGGACTCCCAGGTCCCTCTCGGCAGAGCTGCTTCCCAGCAGGTCAGCCCCCAGCCTGTACTGGTGCATGGGGTTCAACCTCCCCAGGTGCAGCACCCGACACTTGCCCTTGTTGAATTTCATCAGGTTCCTCTCTGCCCAACTCTCCAACCTGCCCAGGTCCCGCTGAATGGCAGCACAGCCTTCTGGTGTATCTGCTGTTCCTCCCAGTTTTGTGTCATCAGCGAACTTGCTGATGGTACACTCTGTCCCCTCGTCCAGTTTACTGATGAATAAATTGAACAAGACCGAGCCGAGTACTGAGCCCTGGGGAACCCCACTAGCTACTGGCCTCCAACTAGACTCTGTGTTCAGTTCTTCAGAAATTGAACTGATCCACTGCTTTGTACTACCTCAAGACTCATGAGCACCCTCTATTGACTGAGGTTCTCAGACTGTGCTGCTAGTTTGCAATGGTGAACAATTATTCATGTTTGTAAGATCTCCCCTAACTTGTCCGCACTCAGACAAAACTGCATGATTAACCATTAATTTCTTCCACTGATTCATATACACTATTTGTTGCTGGGATTCCTCTGACACAAATAGGTACTAGCATCCAAATCTTTCATGCATCCCAAACATCACTCCAACACATACTGCAACTTGAATAGCATAGTACCATCACACATGCTCTATCCTTAGGTTGCAATACCAGTTTTTACAGGAGTTAGTTCACGTACTAGCGGTCCAACTGGAGTCATATGCATCACTATCCAGTTTAATCTAGCTCTCAGATGGGTTTTGCTGCTGCAATTAACAGTTTATTGGTACACAGATAGCTATTTTAAAAGCTCAGGAATACCTAGAAGGCAGTACAGGCAAACTTTTTGCCTGGTCAAAAACACCACTAAAGAAATGAGTAAAAAACAAGAGGTGCTGATTGAAAGCAACCTGGTATTTCTGTGAAAACCCTGAAATTCCTTAAATACAATTTTTTTCAGATACTTAGTTAAAACACCTGAAATAGCTTATATCAAAACACAGCATACCCTGCTTTCTCACTTGTTATATTTCATACAAGAAAAGAGTATCTCAGCAACCTTTTAAAAAAAATTAACACATTTGTATATTTTTGCTTTAACTCACATTTCTGCCTTTTAAACTCAGTTTCAATTCAGTGAAGAAGCCAAGAAATGTAGATTTAATTATACAGAAAAAAAGCTTTAACTGCAGTGCAAATTCAGTATCAAAAATCCAAAGAAAGTAGCCCTGCTTGAAATGTGTACAAATCAATTCATTATATTGATTTGAAAAGAGTTGTGCTTTAATTTAATACATTGATTACCAAAGGCCAGAGCTGATAAAGTCCTATATTTCAGTGGGTAAGTTTTACTGTGAGACACTTACTTAACATCTCTTTCTTCTCTAAGTGATGCAATCATTAGGAGCCCCTTAAACTCCAACCATATTAATCCGTCTTCTACAGAAAGCTTGTAAGACAATTTGAATTCAAAGCAGGGTGTTAAGGATCAGCTGATACCTTATGAATACCTTGAAAGACTGCAATTTAGACATAGTATTTTTAAATTACATCTTTTCTCTGGGTTTCTTCAACCTTCTTCCTCTTACTAGATAAGGCAGAATCAAGGCAGACGTAGTGGTCCATACAGCTGACGGCACTGGGAAGTCATATGATTAGACAGACCAGAAACAGGACCTAATTAACTTCTTACAATAAAACTACACTGAGAAAAGTTCATTAACATACACTGACGCTGCACCGGTGCCATAAGAGGGCCTGTAACTTTTGAACACAACATTCTAAACTCCATTTGTCTTACCTTTGAATTTTCTACTAATTTCACTAATTTTCTCCTTTAAAAAGCACAGTGGGAACACTTCACCAACATACAGCAGGCTCCTGCAGAAACCTCAGAACACTGCTTGAGAAGTGTGTCTGGGGTCAGTCATAAGCAATAACCGGCCTTGTGCTCTCCGATATTTAGGCTAACCAACAGGAGAAACACAAGCACACTGAGCCTCAGCAACGTCATCTCTAGCTGCGTAGCTCCTTGTGAGATGCTAACCATTGGCAGAAGTTAAAAGCTGCCATAAATAGCAGTAAATTGCACCAAGGGCCAATTAAGTAAAAAATTAATAAACAAGCTTAGCAATTTGTTCTGTAATTAAATGTATAAATGTAATTTAGCACAACAATATGAAGGAAAGCCAAAATATGGTCTTTAAGATAAACTGTTTCAGTAATGTTTTTTTAAATGCTCTTTAAAACATCAACAGATTCATGAGCTTTGACAAAGAGCTTTCTTTAGCAAAGGAAAGCAAAAAGCAAAGGAAAGCAAAGAGCTTTGCCTTAGCAAAGATATGACAAATCTGTAATAATGGCATCAGAATTACCATGAATTGTGATGTTGGCATGTCTGAAATGTTATGAAGATTTATTTTATCAGTTTTTGCTTTCACTCATTTTCTCTATTTATTTTTATATAAACTGTATACAATCATTCACAATTCCATCTAAAAGCAAGCACAGAATAAGCTTGCTTTCTTATATAACAAAATACAATCAAGCTTATGAAAATAAGTTCACAAAACCTCCTACTTCACATTTTCAGCAGAAGCCTCTTGAAACAAGGCTGTGACCAGTATCTCATCATTATTTACCCCAAAATCACAAGACTGCACTGATTTTGTGGTATTTAACTTACTTTTTGCTGAAGAGCTGACTCTATAGAAACACCAGCTGATTACATCAGACACACAGACCTTGCTAGCGCTGCCACCTGCTGTTGAAATTAATTTTGTTTCCTGCTCAATAGTTCATTTTGTACAGCTAATTTCACCGAGTTCATAAGAAAGACATGTAATCAACATTGATTTTTTAACCATTTTAAACACCACTCATTGTTACAGTTTCTGTTGGCAGCAGATGCATAATTATCTTCTTCTCATGCTTTTTTAAGCACAGGGAATAATAAGAAGAAGTAAGACCTCCTGTCTACTTCAGAGGTGTTTGTTTAGGATCCTGTATGCATTTCTTAATAGGTTTTAAAAGAATAAAAATTAAAGAGCAAATCAACTAATTATGGATTTATGAAAATCCTAAGTTATTAATTTTCTTAAACCCCACAAGCCTCACATGGAAATTCAAGATGTGTTAAACGAAATAAGTTCTGCTATGCTTTAGAAAATAGACCTACTTAATACAGTGTGGGTTTTATTATTTCTGAAGTTAGGCCTTCAGCTTTCCAGTATCAAAAGAATGCTAAGAATTTAATCTGAAGGGAGCACTCTCCAGTGAAACAGAGACTATTACATGTTTGCTTTGCAACACTCATTGGAACTATCCTAAGTTTCTGTATAGGCAAAAATGCAGACAAGTTAAAGAATAATTTTATTTCTGAAATTCAAACTTGGCACATGTACATTCTTTAGTTTTCTATATGCTTATATTTATGTGTGTGTGTGTGATTTTATATTATTTATATATACATTTATATGTTTTATATAAACATATAATATGGTCCTAAATCTAC
The DNA here is from genome assembly GCA_023375905.1 of Nycticorax nycticorax. Lineage (NCBI taxonomy): Eukaryota > Metazoa > Chordata > Aves > Pelecaniformes > Ardeidae > Nycticorax > Nycticorax nycticorax. Next base: position 1,612,081 of record JAKFQP010000064.1, on the reverse strand, counting down.
TACTAAATTGCAGGGGGTAGTAGCTTAGCCAGGCTATCCTGCTGGTTGGCTGCTCAGAATATTGAGTTGGAAGGGAAGTCTTCCTTTTCCAGTGCCTGGTCTTGAAGGCTGAATTCCAGGAAAAAGTACATCACTGAAATTGTTGAGAAGAAAACAGATTGACTGTGGGATAAATAGCAACTGATAATCTTTTGGGGCAGATTTAAGCAATCAAACTGAGGCTTTCTTTCTACTCTTTATGGCAGTTCTTTCTTCTAGTCACCATGCAGACTGTTAAGAATCCTTCAGGTATACTACTTCCCCACCACGAATTGTAGAAAGACAGCAGAGGGACTGGGCTGACAGAACATGGACATTAGGGACTGGGCTGACAGAACATGGACATTGTCAATGTTAAGACACTAAAGGAGTATAAATTACATTTAAGAAAAGAGTAGAATAAGCAGTCAATACGGTGATGACAACACTTAGGTTCAACTATTTCTTATGGAGAAGACAGAGGAGAATCTGACAGAGTTATGCTATGTGTGACATGAAATAGGTAAATGGGAAACAACTGCTCGCTCTCTTCCAATACAGTAAGAATCAAGAGAGAGTACCAGGTGGTACCAGGTCCAAAGAGAAAACACCACTACAAAAAAAAGAATGTTTTTAGCAAACAACTTGCAGTTAAGCTGTGGAGCTCCTTGCCAGAGAATGCTGGAGACACTAGAAGTTAATAATTTAGAAAAAAAAAAAAAATTGAAACCCTTCTGTTAGCATTGACTGTTAATAACTTCCAATGTCACCACTAAGGTATTCTGCAAATTATTGAAAGTAGGACTGAGGAAGAGTTCTTGCATTTTTTAGCACCATGGGATATGTTTTTAATCACTGCCAAAGAAGTGACAGACACCTTGGACTAAACAGACTGAGCAAGCACCAGTCTGAAAACAAGAAAAGCCAAACTATCCGAGAAGAGTAATAGAATAGGAAATTAAAACAGGAGGTCAACAAGCAGGAAGTAGCAATTTGGATAACTACATTGAAGATTAACTGTGATTGGGTGGGAGAAAAATATGGAACGAAGTTGAGGTAAGATGAATAGTGAGAAAGAGGAAAGGAGTATAATTAGCATGAGTTGTATGGTAGGAATCAAGACTGCAGACATAAGTGAATCCAGGAGAAGGGTTTAAGCTGGCAGATACAAAATTTTATTCCATGATTGCTACAGTAAGGGTATGTGGAAGGCGAGCATCAGGTTTTTTAAGAGTATCTGGTCAAGGACCTTTTTCAATGCAGCAAGAGAAAATGAGGAAAGAAGGAACCCATAAGCAGGAACATACAAGGACACAAACCTGACCAACAAATGATGAGGCAGTGATGAGAACCAAACCTGGTCACACCAACTGGTAAGGGTATGTGAGAGTGCAGGCATGATTATTCCAGCAAGGTTATTGTGATTGTGGACCTGGTCAGCTGGGAAACCAAGGGGAAAGGGGGAGCCCAGAAACCAAAATATACCAAGCCACACCTGAAAAAACAAACATGGAGACAATGACAGGAAACAAAACTTGCCAGTCACACTAGCTGATGGGCTATCAAGAAACTATGGCTGCCACTTCGAGGAAGATCCACCTGGATTTTGCAGCTGGTAAGTCTGAAAACACAGGGACCCCAGGCTGTGAGGGGTGCAGGAACTGAGTTGTACAGACCCATGGAGGGACATGCAGGGGAAGGCAGAGCAGGGAGGAACAAAGAGGGGGCAGACAGAAAGGTGTACAAAGGGGTCCAGTCACGTGTAACAGTCAGGGCCGGCCAGTGCACTTGTCTGGCTGAGACCCCTGCCCAATCGCCGCAGTCTCTCCTATCTTCTTATTAAAACTTTTCATGACTAACTCTCTGCGTAATCCCACTCTGTCCCATGCATGCTTGTGCTGCAAGGACTCAGTGCCAGATACTCGGGTGACCTGTGAGTGGAAATTGGTGCCAGGCACTGGAATCAGACTGGGGGTGTGGGCACCCCTGGCCTTTGCTGTCACACACTGGGGGGGGGGGGGGGGGGGGGGGGGAAGGGAAGAGGGAGCCCAGTGGGAGCTACTGGAGCAGGTGGGGGTCTTGAACCTCCAACCATGGGGCAGGAATGGTGTCTGTCCAAAAACCAGCTACTTGGGGACACTAGTGTGAGTGAGGGGCTCAGCGCTGGTGGCTGGAAGAGGGGCGAATCTCTGCATCCTCCCCAGACCTGGTGTGCATGGGGTGTGCGTGTGTAACCACCAGCAAACTTCAAGCTGGACCAGCTGGTGAGTAGGAGACCCTGGCTTGGGGCAGGGGTGCCGGGAAGGCAGAGGGGCTGTGCTGGTACTTGGGGGATGCGAGAGCGTGCGTGTGCTTGTGAACCTGGAGAGTGCCCCGTGTGTGCTGCACTAGCGACCTTCTGCCTCTGCCAGCCCAGGAGGAGGAGGGTGCCGGGCTGTCCCCCCCCGTGCTTGTGTGAGTCCCCTACGGGGCTGCGGTCAGAGGCTGCGCCTCCTCTGTGGCAGCGCGTGTGACCGGCCATGTCCGTGTCCTCTGTGTGCGTGTACGTCTCTTGGACAAGTGCTCAGTTTCTTTACTGGCTGAACCTGCAAATGTTCACGAACATCCCTCAGCCCGGGCAGAGACCCCGGGTCCACAGCCTGGGCTCCAGCAGCTGGGCAGAAGGTGGCCTGGGTGGGAGGAGGCAGCCACACTTCCTACATCACTTAACAGCTCTATCAGGCAGGTCACACAAAGAGTAAACTATTCCCCTGTTTACAGGGAGTACTCAGTTGCAAAATTCTGTTTCTTTACTTTCTGATGCCAGTCCATTCAATGATCACCTCCACATACATAATTAGCTGAGTTAGCAAAAATCCTTCTGATGGATCTTAAGGTGCCAACTCTACTGCTGAAAATATAGTTTTTTCCCACTCCTCCAAAGAAAAAGCTGAACTTCAGGAGTTTAACATATAGATAAAAAAAGAAACAAAAAAACTGTCATAAGGTTTTGATTATTGCAAAGTAGACCACTAAAATTACAGTGTCATAATTAATGCCACTTTAATTAATCATATAGATGATAACAGGACTCTAACAACATGACCACATACTGTTTTTTCATGGTGGTATCTTCATTACAGTGCATGTACATTCTCTGTGTTCGGGGAACAAAATGAGGATTTGTTTTGAAAAGAGAAAATAATTTGCACATTTCCTGCCTCGTTTATTTTGGAAATAGATAGTGAATATGATCAAGGCAAAGAATTAAAGCAGGGAAGGAATGGTTTTATGAAAGCTGCTTTAGAGAGCTCACCTTTATCCTTGTATTGGCTCCACCATTTCCCATGGATACCTAGAATGTCTATTGCTTCCCAAAGCAAGTAAAACTAGTTTCCTGGTTTTAAAGTCCCCTTTAATTTAAAGGTGAGTCATCCTTTTAATTCAAAACAAGCTGCAATGAAGGTAATTATCATTAAAAATAATCCATTTGCAGGTATCAGTTAATTTCAGTTAAAAAAACCCACAACACTGCTAGGTATTTTTAATACCAACTCTGGGCCTCCACGAGCAGTCTACAGAATGGGGAGAGTAACGGTTCCTTCAACTCAAAATTGCTGCAAATATGATTTCACTTATCATGAGGAAGCATTTGTAAGCCAGACACTGACAGATTATTAAAACCACTCTTACTAACTGACCCTTATTAAACAATTCAAACACCAACTTAACCACCACCTGAGAAACTAAATTACTCTGTCTAGTACTGAGGAAGCCATGCTGCCACATTCATAAGCAGTTAAATACACGTGCTTAACAAACAGAACCAAATTAAAATGGGGAGAAAACTGAAAACACAGTAATTTGGAGAGAACTGAAAAGTCTCCAACTGTCAGCCACGAAGCACACATAATAATCTTATTCGTATCCTAACCTCCATCCCCGCTTTTGAGATACTACTTCTTTTCTCTGTAGCCTTACCACAGTCCATCAGGTTCTGAGTTGTCCAGCAGATTACTATACTGTAAACATTCTTGATGCCTCTTTGGGTTACACTTTGGGTTAGATCTTTGAATAGTTACATTTTTATTGCCTTCATCGTTCTCCAATGACTCAAGATTAAGCAGGTTAAGCAAGGTGAAGGAGAGAAAAACAGGGTAATGGTAAGGTGTTCAATCTCACAGATGAGGCAGCTGAGACCTTTTAGAGCAGTGATCCCTTCTGAAAAGCCACTTACTGGAAAGCTAACACCTCCCCAGTTGACAGTTCTGATGATTGTGCTCCTGCCTTCCAGTCCTCCGCATCGTGCATACTATGCCTGCAAATTTAACCTATGCACAATTATTAAGCTTCTGCACTCATCACCACCACCACCACCCCCATTACATTAATTGTTTGCGGAAAATTTGCTTCACTAACCCATCATAGCACAAACCATCCACTTTTCAGGAACGCATTCTGAGCAGATTGGTACTGCTGCATTCCTTTTTTCTTGTCGGGCACAGCATATATTGCAGTACATACCATAGCTGAAAGAAACTTCCTGTTAAGACACCTTAGCTGACTGAAAGCATTTTGAGTTGAAAGAACTCATCTCCCCATTCTGTAGTCTGCTAGCTGAGGCACAGCAGCAGTATTAAAAACATGTAATAGTATCTTGGGGGTTTTTAACTGAAATTAACTGATACCTGCAAATGGATTTTTTTTTTTCATAACTGCCATCACGTAGCTTTGCTACAGCTCTTTCCTAAAGAAAGTAAAAACTCCCACCAAACTGGCTCCATCTCTTCAGCATCAAGAGCCTCTTATTTATACCACCGGACCCTAGATCAGACCCTTCAGCATTTGTCCAACCAGCTCTCAGAGAGGAATGCTTGGAAATGGATCAGGGAGGTGCTTGATAAAAAAATCTAGTTAGATTGTGCCAAAGTCCTGGTTGAGAACACCATAAGGAGATTATTCCGGAATGCTGCAGTGCCAATTCAAGAAACCTTGTCAGATAATATTGATTTCTGTTTGCCTCGTAACAGCCTTGAATCCCTAAGATAAGCTACATTTGCATTAAAACTTTATTTTGAAGCCAAGAAGTGCTAAAAGCTTAATCTATTCTAATGCAGTGTACATAAACCACAATGTTTGGCAACATATTCCTTTCACACATCCACTGTCTGTCCTTGTTTCGCTTCCAACGCACAACTTAAAACCAGAGCTGCCCTTTAACCTTGACCTAGCACAGTGACTCTTGGAAAAACAGAGCCTTCATAAAATATGTTGAAACTAAAAGGTAAGAATGAAGTACAGGCCCAAATGAAGAACTAGCAAACCTTCTACGACATTGCTACTGTTTTACTGAGTCTGAAAAACATTAAATGATTCTTGTGTGTAATGCAGCCCCAATACTAAAATGGGATCAATCCTGATTCTTGCTCTAAAGAGTCTAAATAGTAAAATTCATAAAAATGATTACATTTTACATTATTTTTAATAAATCTATTAACCTAAGGAACTAAGCTAGCCTTTCCCTGTAGCACCAGAAAGAACTGATAGGTACCAGAGTCTTTTCCAGACGTCACCCTCACCACAGTTTATTAATTCAACCAGAGCTATATTGCCTGATAACGCAGGCTTGAAAAACAGATACCTCATTTCTACATCCTTTCCTTTATTCTAAAGTCAGTCCAGAAAAAAACCCACATTTTTCCTCCCTAGAATTGCATTACTGGTCCCTTTCTTTACAGATGTTAGCTGCCCAGGCAGAGCTGATCTCTGAATAAGGCCTGTTACATGGTCAGCCAGCCCAGGACTCATTAGGCTTAAAGAGGCAGACCAATCCATTGCAGTCACACCACAGAGGTAACAGCTACATTCTCTTCCCTCTTGTGTACTGTTGGTTTCCACATCGCTTGTGGCTTCCACAGATGCAGTGTCTTCGTAATGCCATCTGCATATGGGGAGGTGATAAGACTCTCAGATTGACAGGTCTCCAAGATCTTATTTAATAAAGCATGTTTAAGGACAACACATTGCAAGTCTCAGAGCCATCTCTCTCCAGGTGCATAACCCTGAAAGCATCACAGTGTCAGGCATGTAAATTCTCAGGATTAACAGCCAGGCATCAAAACATCTGCATCTTACAGCAAGGTCTGATTACTCTGGCCCACCAGACAAAAATACTTACTGCTTGTACCTGAGGCGTCACAGTATGAACTAATCCCCAAAAAACTTACTCCAAATTCAGTAGTCCATACTGACATTTCTTTTTGCAGTCATCTTCTAACTACTAATTTGGACGAGACACACAGGCTTTGGGAGTCTGAAACAGTAATATCCCAGACATACTGCTTCTAAGAATGTTCAGTGAGAGAGGGTCAGAAGTCATGCATTCGAAGGTTATTTTTCCTTACATATACCACATCAACTTCAGACAGAGGAAGTTCAGAGTATTCTCTTCAAGTTTCTTCCTCTTAAGATTTTATTTTTAACCCTTCAGGCATTTGGAATCCCTGAACAACTACATGGTCTGGTAGAACCTAAACTTAACAGTAGTTTACAGGCTCAGAGAGGTCTCTTTGCAACTTCTCCATAGTCACACTTAACAGCCTGATTTCACCGTAACTGGATATTGCCAAGCTTTTGCAGGTAAGGTTATGAAACAACTGGGGATCCACTTCTCTTCAGACTGCTTCTCTCCCATTTGTACTATCGTTTTGCTATCTCTTAGGCTAACAGGAGCAGTGTTGTCTCACTCCAACTCTATCTTGCCCGCACACTGCAGTGTTCCCAATAGCACTTTGCTACATTCTTTACAGCACATGCAATTTTTTTTCTATAGGCTGCAGCACAAAATGAATAGGGCATCAGGGCATTCAGCTATTACTCCCTGTTTGCTGTCTGCAGTAATCAGCAAGCATTTTGAAGACTATCATTAGTCGCTATCAACACAGAGCCACCAGAGTCTCTTTCAGGATCAGAGTAAATTAGTGGCACAGCATCCATTTCCGTTCTCACACTGATAACCTCACTCAAACTCCAGAAGTCTTAAAAATACACCTTTACAACAATGTTCCCCCCTATTAAAGAGCTAACAGACTCAGTCAAGTCAAAGCCTATACTGGCCAGTATTTATTCATTTATTACAAAATTCAAGAATCATGGCACATCCAAGGCCGGCACCACTTTAACCTTCTCAGTGAGCTTTATTTTGATGTTGAATACATCAAAGGAAAAAAAAAAACAGCTTTTAAAGCAAGTTACCATTGCATATTTTAATTCTAAAGAACCACTAAATTGCTCTTAGAAAATTCAGCTCAGTGATTAAATAAAGTTCTACATTTTCACAAGAATTTGTAACATTTTATCCAGCACAATAATTAAACCTGTTAGCAGAACTAAAACATTTTCAAACTCACAAGTTAGTATATTATGATCATTGTAAGTGCCCAATCAATTTTTTATTACGGTCACTCATATTTAAAACAAAGGGTACTATGTTATTTTTGCAATGATGCACTGGGAGGTGGTGCAAATTCCACTTTAGGTACTTAAGAATCATGCAAGTTGGGGACTGCTGACATGATGTCAAGGCATGGAGAACATACTCTCCCATCAGCAAGTAAAAATTGCTTCCTTTAATTATTTATTTCTAATCCTACACTCCCAGCCTTCTGCAATACTCTTCGTGATTCAGAAATGACACTGCCCTTGAGTAATACGTTAGCACATGCAAGCTGCACAGGAACAGCATAGTACATTCCCTGTTACTTTAAATACTGTCATTTGTGTGGTACACGAATTTGGAAAACGTACATGGTGGGGAGGAAAACACACAAAAATTCTGAAATCTAAACCATTATGGCAAAAAAAATAAGTGTCCTGCAGAGCCTACGCTTTGGAGAGTCACCAGCTACAGTCCCACCATACTAGCAGTTCGCACAGAACACACTTAATGCTGACCTGGTGAAGAACCACCTCTCTGGTGTGGACTTTCAGGTGAATGTATGTTGAAAATACAACTGAATCAAATTTAAAAGGACAAGGCAGCGTGTGTTTTTTAATCAAATACGATTCACTAGGAAATATACTGCACAGCAACAAAAATCAGCATACAGAGAATGGGGCAGGACAGACTTTGGCTCTTAAGTTATTTAACAGTAGGATTTATAGCTCAAATACATCAAAATCTCAAACTATTTCCGTATGTCCACGTAATTTCAATCATGTGCTTGGAAAAGAGGACATATAGACATACAGACATACATGTATCTCCAGCTAATGCTCTGTTTGTAAAAAAACCCAAACTTGATGAATGGGCATCTTAAATATTCTGAGATCCACCTTTAAAAACAAGCTAATGAGCAATCATTTTATTTAGTATTTGAAAACACAGTGAACAATTTAAGTAAAACATTAAAACAGAGATCTTTATGAGTTAGTTATTTCTGTTTAATACAAGTGCAAGTGACGACTCCAGAAATTTAATACAGGTGTTAAGAACTGGATTTAGCTTAACCTGCGTGTCCCAACTGGAGTAACTGCAATCAGTTTTGCAAGACTACTCTAGTAGTATCTACTAGTATTGTATTTTGACCTCTCAAATGCTACTCTTTTTTTTTTTAACATATAAGAAAGCATGTGGGGAAGAACAAAACCAAACCCAAGGTATGCAACTTTTAATATAACAATTAATTTGAACTCATTACATAAATTACATTTTCTAAAGAATGCAAACTTTGCTATATTTCAAGGAGGTTTTTCTTGCAAAATGGGATACAAAAAAGCATAACAAATATAAGCATTAGTCACCTTGTACTACACTTCTGGAACAGGTACAGAACTCTGGGAAAATTAAGAACAAGAAATGTTCTGTACAAATACCTTATCATCCAAGAAGAAAATAATGCTTCACATTTTGCAAATTGAGAAAGCCTTCACTGACACTAAAGCTGATACAACGCCTTTACATTTGGAAAATGGAGGCAGGGGAGGGGGGAGAAACTTCAGAGTTCCCAAGGACAACTGCTTCAAAGTGACTCTTCCTTCAGGGAAGCAGAGACAGAAGTTTCTGTAGGATACAAACATATACATGACTCCTGTGGTCAAAATTTCTTGAAGGCAAATCAGGGGAGAAAGAAAAAGGGGAAGCAGGATCATTCTGATAGCAATAATACCCTAATAGCACGAACAAGTTTTCACATGCCTTACAGATACAATGCAAAGTCTACATACATTTTGTTCAGGAGTTTAAAGGAAAGAATTTTCCACTTATCTAGCTGCTGCTGAAGTCAGTGTCATGCTAAAAGAGATAAACTGATACCCATATACACGTAGAAAATTCTTAAGCAGAAAAAGTTCTAGCAATACTGAAAAGTACTACTCATTTTTTTAACCTTTAAAAAACAAATTTAGTACATGAAAAAGGCCTAGTAATTAAATGCTGGAGTATGAAACTTTAGTGAGATGCTCATCTGAAACTCCATTTCACATTGTACATGCCACAGATGGTAAAGGTACTGTCAGAAGCACAACCAAAGATAATAAAAGCCTCCCCAAACCATATCTGGTATTTTAGTCCATAGCATTTGTTTTGCCATGTAGCAGGATACAGTAACTTGCTGATCAGTGCTACAGTACCAGACTTTTTCTGTATATATAGATTATACATAAGTAACTTACATATGTCTTATTATCTTGAATACGAATGTTAAAGAAATGGCACATACTTTGCCTCATAGAAGCATCAAGTGATACACTCCTTTCTCAATCCCGAAACAGTCACCTCTCAGTTCAGCCTCCCTCCTAGTATGCTGCCTAGGATTTAGTACATTTTGGGTTTTTTTTTTCCTTGAGTTTTACACACAAGGAAAACAAGTTTCAAAGCTGTTAACAGGGTATCACGAGTTAGTCACGCAAAGAACACAGACTGTGTTAGCCCACCTAAGAAATCAGGAAATCCATGACACAGATAGGCTTTGTCGTAACATTGGCTGAGTTGTCTTAACTTCATAAATGGCAGATTTAAGACATTACTAAGAAGGTAAGAAGTAGAATCATGCCTTTGTCCATTACACCAATAAATGTGTTTTCTTTTTCAGTCATTAACCATCACAGGAAGAAAAAAAATACCTTGGCCATCCGCTATTGGAAGGGCCGGTAGCCCCACTTCACCAGGTGGAAATGGTTGCTTACGGATACATGACCCACATCACAAAGGATATGGTTAGTTTCCAGCTGGGTGAATAAAATTTAGATCACATCCCTGTCCTCTCACAACAACCCCATGCAGCGCTACAGGCTTGGGGAAGAGTGGCTGGAAAGCTGCCTGGTGGAAAAGGACCTGGGGGTACTGGTTGACAGCCAGCTGAATATGAGCCAGCAGTGTGCCCAGGTGGCCAAGAAGGCCAATGGCATCCTGGCCTGTATCAGGAATAGTGTGACCAGCAGGACAAGGGAAGTCATCGTGCCCCTGTACTCGGTGCTGGTGAGGCCGCACCTCGAATACTGTGTTCAGTTTTGGGCCCCTCACTACAAGAAGGATGTTGCATTGCTGGAGCGTGTCCAGAGGAGAGCAACCAAGCTGGTGAGGGGTCTGGAGCACAAGTCATACGAGGAACGGCTGAGGGAACTGGGGTTGTTTAGTCTGGAGAAGAGGAGGCTGAGGGGAGACCTGATCGCCCTCTACAGCTACCTGAAAGGAGGCTGTAGTGAGGAGGGGGTCGGCCTCTTCTCTCTGGTAACAGATGATAGGACGAGGGGGAATGGTTTGAAGCTGCGCCAGGGCAGGTTTAGGTTAGATATTAGGAAAAACTTCTTCACTGAAAGGGTTGTCAGGCTCTGGAATGGGCTGCCCAGGGAGGTGGTAGAGTCCCCTTCCTTGGAGGTATTTAAAAGAAGGATAGATGAGGTGCTTAGGGATATGGTTTAGTGGTGGGATGGCAGGGTTAGGTTAAAGGTTGGACTCGATGATCTTAAAGGTCTTTTCCAACCAAAGCGATTCGATTCTATTCTATTCTATTCTCTTTCATCGGTTCCTATCTGGAACTCTTATCGATTCTTCATGCACATTCCCTGGTTTGCATCTGCACTGGTTCTACAGGGAGTTTTCTCTCACATGGCTGACCCTCTGCTGAAGAAGGTTAATGAAGAGTACAGAACTTAAGAACACCAACCATGGACTTTCAAGCTTGCTTATTGAGGAGTTATAAAGACCGCACAATACATGCATAAACTTTGCACTGTCCACTTACTATGATGTATGAAAACTTTTAACTGTGACTATCTAAAAAAAATTAGAACTGCACATGCTGCAAAAAATAAGTTGCATAAACTTTGTAACTGACAAAAATAACATATAAAAATAATAAACTATGACTTCTTGTTACGAGTTTTAAAAATTAAGGCTAGGTTAAATTTTTCTATCCATGACTACACCAGATACAGAAATTACATGTGCCATTACTGGACTGACAGGACCCAGTCCCAATTTTTCTCATCTTCTTCATTCAATACAAGAAATATATTGCACTATTGTAATATATGGATTTGGGAGTATTTTGTTTTCTTAAAGCAGCAGGAACAAAAGCTGTCCAGTTCTTCTGGTTTTGACGATATGTGGTGTTGAAGAAATTTGAAGATGTGGATCCTCCTAAGTCAAAAATACCAAAGGCAAGTAAAAAAAAAAACCAAACCAGTGTTTTTATGTTTTCAGGTAACAAGGATTCTGAAAGAATAGCGTTCCTATTCTCTGAAACTTCAAGGCCGACATCAGGACTTTAGACTATGTGATGCTGGACTAAGGTTTACCACTTGGTAGCCATTTTTGCAAACCAAGCTCAAAGCTTAAGTGCCCACTCACCGGCAGCAAATGCATTGGAACAACAGTCCCAAGTTCGTCTCTTTAGCACTGGTACAGCCTTCATTTCCCCAAGCTTCTCCCAGGCTAACAGCACACACCGTAACTGAAGCTATCTTCTGGCTTGCATAGTCATTCCGCCTTCCCCGCTAACCATTCTCCCCTGCCATGACATCTCACTTGCTCCACTTCTTTCACAAGTACTTGCATATTCTGTTGCTACCTGGTTTCGCCCTCCCCTGGCACGGTGTCGCAACCTGAAAAACAGTTTGATTGCTTTCTGTGACCACCTGCCTGTTTCCCGCCTGGAAGACAAAATGGTTCCTTGCCCTTTAACCCGCCCAGCAAGCGGGCGCAGCCGGCGGCAGCAGCGGGTGGCGACGGCCGCTCCGCCAACGGCAACTTGCCGCTCCTCCCCCGCCGCCGCCCCGCCCGCTCCCGCTGCCCGCTCGCCCCCGGGCAGACGGCGGCAGCGGCGGCCGAAGACTGCTGCGGGGGCCGGGCACCGCGGCGCCGCGCAGGGCCCAGCACCGGGTCGAGCCCTCCGGCCAGCCGGCCGCGCCTCGCCGCACGCCCCCGCGCCCCACCGACGCCCCGCTCCCCTGCGCGGCTCCGCAGCGGCCGCGGAGCGCGGCGGCCCCGGGACGCGCCCTCCACCGCGGAGGGAAGAGCGCGCGGAACCCAGCTCCCCCTGACGGTAACGGGGCCCCCCGCGGCTGCCGAGAGCGGCGCCCCCGGCCACGCCCGGGCTGGTGCGTGGCCCCCGCCGCCGCCGCCCCCCCCCGCGCCCCGCCGCCCCGTGCCGCTGCAAGGGGTGGAGAGGCGGGGCGCGCGCTTTGCGCCTGCGCGGCAGCTGCCGTGGCGGGCGGCGGCCGTGAGGAGGTGGCGCCAGCCGTGGGCCCGGCGCGGGAGGGTGGGCGCTGTGCGCGTCCTTGAGCGGCGGCCGCGGGGCCGGCAGCTCCTCGCCGCGGAGCCTACGCTCTCCTCTGGCGGGGGTGCCGGGCGCCGGCAGCGGTGCCAGCGGCCCTGCCCCGGGGCGGCGGGGTGGGCGGCCGCCGGAGGCGCGGCAGCAGTCCGTGATCCGTCCCGGCGTGGAGGAGCCCCTCAGCCCGCAAAGGGGCTTGCCCTCTTGCGGTTATTGTTCGTTGTTTGCAAAGCATCTGAGACTCATTTCTTGGAGTGGAGTTCCGTGCTGTTCCGTCTCGTGTGCGTGTGTTCGATCGGGAACCGGAACATGGTTTTCACATTCAAACAAGCTTCCTTTTCATAGCGACGTCTTTCTCTCCTTAAGCCTCCTTAAAACGATAGTCTTGATTATTAGGATAAAATTTCACTGTATTTGGAGTTGCGTGGGACTAAGTTGTGGTGGGGAATAACAATGCCATAGTGGTTGTAAGAATTTGACTCTGGTGTCCGTACTTCTGGTGATAGTGCTGGTTAGCTGTATAGCATTAAACTTAATTATTTTACTTAAATCCTTTTACTAATGGTGGGTGTGTTTTCAGGTGGTTTTGTTTTCTTTTTTAAACTTAGTTGACCCAATGGCAGACTTTGAAAAGAACCTCCGTCAGGACATGATTTCTCAGCTGCATAATTTTGCTGCGGTTGGAGATGCAGCCAAACTGAAAGCATTGCTCAGTCATTCTCCATCACTTATCAATGCATCTGCAGATAACGGATGGACAGCCCTGATGTATGGTGCCAGGAACGGACACCTTGAGGTTGTGCAAATTCTTCTTGAAGAGGGGTAAGCTGTTCAGTAGATGGCATTGAAGAGCTCTAACCTGAATCCCTTTCTGCCCGTTTCAACTTGATCTCAGAAAAGTAAACTTCCCTAACAGACAGTGGAAGAATTTTCAGAGTTAAAACTCAGGAAAACATATTCTTGTGTTTATAACTGGATTCCTCTGTTGCATCACGCTTTCCATATTTGTGAAGATACTCTTTAAAAGTTACGAGCATCTCTAAAATTATTCATTTGATCTTCAGGGATGTATTGTCACTCCTCCCAGACACCAGCAGAACAGAACCAAGTTTGTAACCCATTCCAACCACTGCACTGAGTATAAATTTGGTATATTTGATTGTTCCACTTAGACTTGTTCTCTAAACTTTATTTGTAATCCACTTGCATCTACTTTACAGTGCAGAACGTTTGCCGATGTACTGGCTGTTAAGTAGGACAGGACAGACCACTTCTGACGAAGTTACTGATTGATGAATTTCCGCTTGTCTCTTTATCTTTTGGACAATTTACTTCCTCCTTGAGCTGTCATATTATTTTCTTCACTCAGTATGACACCAAGCATGTTCATTGCTTGTCAAAAACTTGGTGTCATAATTGTTGTCTATGTTCAAGTCAACCTGTTCTACTTCTGGTTTTTCAAGACACCTAGAAAAGCAAAGAATGCTTCAAAGTTCTCCTTGAGACCCCAAAGAAGATTCCTCTGAAGCCTGAATAAAGTCAGGATCCAAATGTTTCAAATGGAAAGCATTTCAAAATTAAGGGTGAGAGTCAGGTGTTGCGATTCAGCTGAGCTCTACATTAATCATTCCTTTCTGCACCCCTACTTACAGAACCAAGCAAGTTTAGTTCTTTCTGTGGTTATGAGTAATCTCAAGCACAGCATTCCAAGCCTCCAGTGATCATCCCACCCTTTTTTTTTTTTT
>JAKFQP010000064.1:1574664-1596594 GCA_023375905.1 Nycticorax nycticorax | reverse complement strand
AAAAAAAAAAGAAAAAAAAAAAACAAAACCCAAACCCAAACCAAAAAAACCTGCATTACTTTTGACCTCCCAATCAACCCGAATCTGTTTCAGGTACTTTTAAATTTTTTTGTTGATATTTAAATATGTATCATGAGGCACTGTTTCCTCATCTGTGTCATTTTGCAGACTTTTTGGTAACAGAGATCCCTACAGGGACCAGCACAGCAGTTGTGAGGGTGCTACTTCCCTCACTAAGCAGAGGCTATATTCTTGATTCTTATTTAATGATAAATATTTTCTTGTAAGTGTTTTGATGCTGCTTTCGGTAGCTTCTAGAAAGTAATGCTAATTAAACTGTGGGGTTATTTTCATTACTGATTATTCAAAAAAGACATGTAGCCCAGCTTCCAAAATTCTATATGTAAATGATCTTGAGCCTTTTTTTTATTTTATTTTTGCATGATGCATGTGTGGGATTTTAATTAATTCATTGCTGTTGTGATACCTCTTGAACCTTGGTGAATGATATCTGGAGCGGATCAACAAAAATGTGGGATCTGGCTTTAGCAAAAGAAAATGAAGTATGATTGCTTTTCATTACCATAATGCTAAGTATTTAGCCTAAAGAGTGCCCCGGTATAGACAGTGTCTAAAAGTTCTTGTACCTTAATAATAGCAGATGTGTATGTTGTCAGTCAGAGTAATACAGCATCAGGACTCTTCCTAAACATATTTACCCTGGTGACTGCTGTTCTTTTCTGTTTCTCTAGGTGTGACAGGTCCATCGTTAATAAATCAAGGCAGACAGCTCTGGACATTGCTAAATTTTGGGGGTACAAGCACATAGCTAATTTGTTGGCTACTGTGAAGGGTGGGCAGAGGCCTAATTTTCTGTCAAATGAAGTGAAAGAATATGAAAATTATTTTGGCTTGACACTTCTGGACAGAAGGAGTGATAAAAGAACAGATTCCAAGTGGCTAAGCAAAAAACAAAGCCATCCAACTACAGTATACATCCTCTTCTCAAATCTAAGTCCTTTGGTTACTTTGGGGGGGAGAATAGAGAGCTCCCAGCAGCCAGAAGTAAAGCTTTGCAGGCTGCACCACAAGGATGTGGAGCAGTGCATGAACCAAACTGGAGAAGGCACCTTGGTTTTTCTTGGAGTTGAACTTCAGTTCCACACAAACCTGCTGGCTGCTTCCAGTGAAAGAGTTCTGCAAGAAGATGAAGAGGATGGGTTAGTTGCTTGGTTTGCTCTCAGTGTAGATTCTGCTTCTGCTGAGAAATTTAAACAGAAGCATGAGGACTGTTACTTTCTTCACCCACCAATGCCAGCGCTACTACAGCTACCTGAAAAAGAAGCTGGTAAGATGCATGAAATGCAGCAGTTATCAAATGTGTAATCAGAAAGACATGTGTTCAGATTCACTGAGGTATAATGCAAGGACATACCACTGCAAGGAATCAGGTATTTTCAGTGGCCTTAGAAATATTTTAATTTTAAAAGCCTGTCAGTGGTGTCATGAAAAATTTTGTATGTAAGATCATGTGCAGTTGCAAAGTGCTAACATCTGCAATGGCAAGTGTTAGACTGTAAAATTTATTGATCATCATGGGTTTATAAATGGTGCTATTTAAATACATGTACATTAGTGTTCTAAAACACAGAAAAGAAAAAAACCTGTCATTACTGAGTTTTCATTGCAAGAAATGAAACTAAGTCCTTAATAAGAGTGTGTTGGATACTCATCTGAGAAGGAAACGGTGCGAGCAAGTGTTGGAAAGTCAGGATCTCAAAGTGAATACATGTCATTATGGACATGCTGTTAACAACTGCTGTTGTAACAATTTTGCTTTTACAGAAGGATAAAGGGCAAGCTTGACTCGCACCTAAAGTGTAAATAGAACAATGCATTATTACGTCAATACCTGTAGTAGCTCTGAAATGGTCATCTGGAAAAGGTGTGATATATAATTCTGGCCCTTTGCCCAGACAAAGTAACTTTTCTGAGAAACAGGGTATACTGATCCGGATGGATTTGTTTCTGAATGCATAAATTGGTCTGTAGCTGCATAGTACTGTGCTACGTCGCATGTGCTGTGCTACCAAGAAAAAGATCTGAATAACTCATATTGCTCAACTTCTCATGTAGTAGATTTAAATGCAAGCCATAGTCTTTTAATTTTATGTTAAACTTTACTACTTGCTGATTCTATGTTATTTAAAGCTTACATGAATTAGTATTTGATTTTGTGTATTTTCAATGTATTCTTTTAAAGGAGTAGTAGCCCAGGCTAGATCTGTTCTAGCATGGCACAGCCGCTACCGATTCTGCCCAACATGTGGGAGTGCAACAAAGATTGAAGAAGGGGGTTACAAGAAAACTTGCTTAAAAGAAGATTGTCCTAGTCTCCAGGGTGTACACAACACGTCATATCCAAGAGTTGGTGAGAATAGTGTAGGATAAACTTGGTCAAAAGCAGCTTGTTTGTACTATTATATACATGTGAATCAATTTCTTTCTCGTTACTTCAGCTGCTTGCTTCTGTCCCAGGTCTTACATACTTGTCTCTCCCCGGAGTGTGTGTGTCAGCTCTGTTTAGGATTCAGTAGTTCAGGCTTCTCTTTCTTGCAGTACTCTGTTGACAAAGAATTGCTGTGATTATACCGATTTTTATTGCAGTGGAGTAATATTAGAAGTTTCAACAACATAAATGAGGTATTAACAACACAAAGTGTCACTTTTTTTTTTTCCCCTGCATGGTGTTTTCTCACCTTCTGCAAGCCCCCTGAGCTTGAAATAGCCCTGTATCAAATTTCTGTTACAGTGCTCATTTTCCTGTAGTGCGACTTTGACTGTATTAGCCATCTTCACTGGCTTTCACTATTCATTGTCAGTCACAGACTGCCAGGCCTATTTCTACTCAGAATATAAGCTTGTATAGACAGTCTTCTATAACTCCTTTTGATCGTGTGTTGCAAAGGAAGAGTACTATGTTACTGATGGGGAAACAAGGAAGGGAAAAAATAACTTACCTTTTTTCCCTGGATCGTTTGGTGACTGTGTGATCACCTTTCCTTCCCCTACCTAATCCTGTCTTCTGCAGTTGTAGTCCTGGATGTTGTATGTGTGTTGCATTTCTGAATTTCATGTTTTCTTACATGCGCTGGGTACGTGCTCTTTGTAGTAATCAAAGCAATTCTGCCATATTCTTCTGTCTCATGGACTATAGTGAAGCTTGCTAAAATACTAGTGGCTGTTTCTTTACAGTTGCTAGCACAACAAACTTAGAGAAGGAAGGAGATTATGAGCCAGCCTGACTTTCTCTGAAGAAAGTTTACAGACAGCAATGCTGCATATTCTACACTGTCCCATGTGGCAGGTATCTTTGAGCAGGACAACAGTCTGAAATTACTGTTTGTAGTGGTTGCTGAATCGAGCCTTTTCATACAGAGAAAATACTGGTGGTTTAGACAAAAAACCACCATGAAAAACAGTATCAAGAGAAAAAATACATAAAGGCAGAGGTAGATAGAAAAAACTAAAAAGAAAACATTGAGATACATAACCAGCTAGATAACAACAAAAAAGGGAAAAAGATCATGGATGAACAGTGTGCAGAAAGGCAGGACAGGAAGAATGATACCAGTAGGAGAAAATATTTAGCAAGAGAGAAAAAGACAGATAAAATGACGAGAAGTGAGAAAGTAGATAAAAGTGCAATGTCAGATGAGAGATTGATAACAGTCAACAAAGTCAAAAGTGCCAAGTTTAGTCCATATTTACATTGTAACTAGAGTATCTGGCTCTTCTTTGGTGTTTCAGTCAAAAGTGCATTCTTCAGACCTGTGTGTGTAGAGGAGGTGATAGTAAATTGTTTTTGCTGTAGAAGTTATTGCTATCTGCTGGATGCATAGCTACCTTAGTATTGCTGATACTCTTAACAGATTGTGTGCTTTGGTTGCAGGTAATTTATGTCCTGCATTTCAAGCCTTAGCTAGTAGACTGCTTCTACTAAGCATGTATGTTGCAAAAAAAAAAAAAGCAAAACAAAACAGATATCTCCCAGGGGAAAAAAAACACCAAAGTGAAATAAAATAACAGCTTTCTCTGGGCATCTGCACAATTCTGATTTCAATCACTTAAAGGTATCTTATTTGTATTTACATGCACTGATATTGAACAGGTTGAAATTTATTACTGCTTTTAAGTCCCTCAAATGTTGAAATATATTCCTTTCATGTCCTTACAGATCCTGTTGTAATAATGCAAGTTATCCATCCAGATGGTAACCACTGCCTTTTAGGTAGGCAGAAGAGGTTTCCCCCAGGAATGTTTACCTGTCTTGCTGGATTTGTAGAACCTGGTGGGTAATTTCATTTTCAAATGTTTTTTCTCACACATCAGTATTGTACATTGAAATTAATACAGAAATATGTTTGGTGTTATGTCAAATAAATGTTTTTGCTTTCTGATACTGAAATCAAGTATATAAACTGGAATTTAAGAGTAGCTGCTCTTATCATCAGCTTCTAAGCAGCTGAATGTAGCTGAACTAAAACTTCTATCTCTGATGCATGGACTGTCTGCTTTAATGAACCTGTAATCAGCAGCTACGTCACAGTATATGTAGGCATATGTAAGCCTATGACCATCAACATTCCACATATATCTAGAAGTTTTCCATGAATATGGAAGTAAAGCTTTCCATTGCAATTTACGTTTGAAGAATTACCTGTATGTGTTAAGACAACAAAGAATGAGTCAGGCAAAGTGAACAACACAATGCAGAAATGTGTGCAAGTCTTCTTAAGCCTTTATTTTCTTACTACTGTCATTTAAAATAGTAATTTTCAAGTTGTATTACATGCTGTTACCATCATGCTGAAAATCTAAAAATTAACACAATGCTATTTATAAATGAACAGTTCAGCATTTCAAAAGTAATTCAAGAAACAATGTATTTCCTACCCAATTTTTGACATTTTAGGTGTGGTAACAAGTTTGTGTGTATGATAAATTATCAATTCAGGAAATAAACATTATGATGGAGAAATCATACTTTTATTTTCAAGTACCATATTGCTTTGGTGGCAAGTTTTACCTTATTAGACTTCTGTATCTTGTACTTATGGTCTATGCCCTGATCTGTGAACTAGTTCTCTATAGATAATTGTCTGGGGCAGTTTCAAATCTTTCAAGTCAGTTCAAAGCACAGGATGCAATCATTGCTTGGAGTATTTTCATCAGCTGCTTGTTCTTTGCCCTTTTTGATTAGGTGAAACAATAGAAGGTGCTGTTCGAAGAGAAGTAGAAGAGGAGGCTGGAGTCAAAGTTGGCGATGTTCAGTATGTCTCTTGTCAGCCATGGCCAATGCCTTCCTCCCTAATGATTGGTTGCTTAGCTGTTGCAGTGTCTACAGAAATTAAAGTTGACAAGAATGAAATAGAGGATGCCCGCTGGTTCACTAGAGAACAGGTAAAGTTCAATTTAATTTCCTTCTTGTATTGATTAGTCTGTGACTGTATCGGTTCTGGCATACAACAGATACTTGCTTTTTTCAGCAAGTTGAATGAGCATGTATACTCTCCATTTTACCATACTACAGTTGCATTATATTGTAATTGTAGATTACACACAACCAGAGAAAGGCATATATTCACAGTAATTTCTGAGTCACTTGCAATCCCATTTTATGATATTTTTGCCAGTGAGCTCTTCACCTTTTCCTTTTGGGAGATATCCAAGGTATTGTTATTTTAACCCACTTTCTTAGCAAGCCTGTGCTTTTCATTTGGGCAGTAGTATTTAATAGCATTCATCATCTGAGTTTCTCCAAACATCCATGCTACCAGATTGGCTTGGAGGGGGGTGGTTTAGGTAAAAACTCTGGGAATTCATGAGTTTGAACATCTTTTTCCAAGCAGTACTGTTTTAATGCTCTGGTATTGAATGCAGTTTACTATGCATTAATAGGAAATTCTACACTTAGCTTTCCTCAGTATTTAAAAATAAAAGAGAGGGAAAAAAGACTTTACAGAAAGAGAGATTTAAGTTCATGAGTGGAAAAAAGAAAGATTGCTTACACAATTACGTAGTATTCACAGGTTTTTCCACAGGCTACTTATGAGCTAAACTTCTAATAACACTATAATTCTGCCTAGCAGTTGCAAGTCAACTCTGTAAGTCAATTTGGGGGCCCAGTTTGTCACCTACAATTTCAGTGTATTCCTGACAACACTGAGAGCATTATTTTAAATTAATATCAGTTCTGAATACAGCTAGTCACATGCAGATTGGTTGGAATCTAGAGTTGGAAATAAATGTACTTCTGAAATGTACTAAACTAATGTTGCTTGCAGCCGCTTCAGAAAACCTATAAAACACTTTTCCTTCTGCACTACATGTGGAAACAAAAAAAAGAATTTATGGAACGGTGTAGAGCACCATCTGGTGGTCCTTACTGAAAAGAGGCTTCACAAAAACCTTAAATATTATCTTAACAATCAATCTCCACAGTTGTATTAGAAAGGAAACTATCCTTAGGGGCACATTTGCCCAAAAACTGTCAGAATTCACACAGAATCCTGTGTTTTTTCTCTGCATCTGTTTTTGAGTCTGGTAGTGGCTTTTTAATAGTAATGATAGACTGGTGGATCGTCATAGGAAGATAATTCCTGAATTAATACAATGTTAGATTCCATATAGTTTATAATAGTATCCTCTAAAGAAAAAAATCTGTCTTTATTGCAGGTCGTGGAAGTTCTCATAAAAGGAAATCAGCATTCTTTCTTTGTACCACCAAGTCGAGCTATTGCACACCAGTTGATAAAACATTGGATTGGAATGAATGCTAATCTTTAATTCAAATAATTGATTTCTTCAAGTTAAATTACTTCTGGTGAATGCTAAATTAGGAATAAATTTTTAAAATTTTTTTATCTAATAAATGTGCAACCACATGAATTTCTGAGCCTTTCCTTTGGTTCCTAAGCTAAACTATGCAACCCTTTGTAGGTTTTTTTCAGATCTGTGTTAGAACTGAACAACAAATAGTTATTATCCCAGCGATTATCCCAAGCAAGTAAACAACAAATAGGTAAAATTGTCACCTTGTTGTGCACAAGCTGCTTTTTTTCATTTTAGAATCAAATTATTATGTCTTTTGCTATTATGCTCATAATGTTTGATTTGGTCTTTTCTGTCCCCCACTGGAAGGGGTCGCAGCATTACTGGAAGGCCTGACCTTGCCTGCTGTTTGAACTTTGTATTTACATCCTCCTATTTTGTCTTAATGGTTTCTTTCTGATTTTTTCCTATCTCCATTCTTTGAATTTTGCCTGGCACAAAATTCAACATTCAGTGCTGAAAGTCTTATCAACAATGGTTATTTTTAAGCTAATAGCATACTTAGATGGTGAATATGTAGTACTTTGTATCTTTTACATTAATAGCCATCTAAGCAGAGTATTTACTTCTACAGTCCGATTTGGCCTGCAGTTACCCCATTTAAAGGTATAACATAATACTCTGTTTATTAAAAAAGTATTGAAGAACCATCTCAGAAAGCCTAAATGTTAGGTATTTTTAAGAGATAATGTTCTTATTGACCCTAGCCAGTGATTATTTCTTTCTCTGATAATTAAAAATGGAACTGCAGAGTAATAGAGAAGAAAACTAGATCAATTAAACAAGACATAGTATCTCAAAATATGTACAAAGTTCTTTTATGCAAATGGAGATGCTAAGATTGTTTACTGCTATAAGAATTTTACAGTTCAAAGAAATATATTAAACCCTGCTGTAACACTGGGAAAGCAATATATAAATTGAAATCTTTACTTATGTATATTTAATGCTACAGTTCAGATTTGTGCCTTAATTTATTGTGTTATTGAAAAGAATGTTAACCTAATGATCTTTCAAAATGGGAGGTTATGAAAGTATACTGGTTTTATTATTAATGTCATTATGTGTGGTTCAGTAGTCTGTGATTATGCAGTCATTGCAGTGATGTAAAAAGAAATGCAAAAGACCAGAAGGAAATACAATAATAGTCATACATATTAACTTAGTATCATATGGTGATTCGTTTATTCAGAGTTTCAGAGTAATTTGAATATTTTTTAAATTGATGAATGATGTCACATTTGTTTCAAAATTCTCTGCAAACTGGAATCAGTAAAAGTGTTCTACAAATCCTAATACTTCCTTTTCTCCGTCCAGTGTCATACTATGCTCAGTAGCTTCTTTTTTTTTGAAGGCAGTGCATATCAAGCTTTAAAGCAAGAAGCATTTCTGACAGACTGGGAACAGCTGACAAATCATTACATTGCTTCATTCTCTCACTTGTTTCAGCTATAGCTACAAATGAAGAAAATCAGGTTATCTGTTGAGCCATCTGGAAATGAGAAGGAAGCAATACACTGTTTCCCTTAAAAATTGCTTTTGCAGATAAGGGAGAAGTATGAAAAGCTATCATGGAATACAGCTACCAGCAGGACATCATGATGTCAGTGGAATTAATCTTTAAAAGAAATTGTGGGACAGAAGGAAGCGTAGTTGCAGGTTGTTCATGGAAGTAAAGGAGAACTTTGGACAGATGTGAACAGTGGTGGAAGCTAAGGAATGGAAGGAATTTTTAACTAGTCATATGATTACACATTAAGGAGAGGACAGAGCAAAGAGCAAACATAGGTAGTGTAAAGATAAGTAATTTATCACATTGAGGTAACAAAGAGTACATATTATTAGTTTTTCATGTAGGAAATTATCGTGGGTTTGTAACTCTGAAACTCTGAAAGTGTCCATGACCAATACTGATACTAAGATTCAGACTATTTTTTTAATTTAAAATTTGTATAAACAATATATATCTGCAGTTACAATGCTAATAAATAATTTGAAAAATTTCATGTTACTGCATGAAAAAAGCAGAAAAAGGATAGTTTGAAAAAGAAAACACTTCAATAATCTCTGACTTTGTGAGCGAAGTGCCATTCTACAATGGCACCAGAGCAAAATGAGTACTCATGACATGTAGATGTACAAGGCAGAAAATTCTGGAGATGCCTTTTTCTCCCAATTTGTCTGTACATTAATGAGACTTAACTTCTGTTCAGTATGTAACTTGTAAATATTCTGTGTTTTATCTGGTTTTGAAATTATACTAATTTACAAATAATAAAATAGTAATTTAATAAAGTGGAAAAAAATAGACAAGGTCTTTAAACACAAAATAAAATTGATACTACTAACCAAGCTGTAAGCTCATGTGATGTAATGACATCTCATGTAAGCTCATGTAAGTACAATACTGACTGTGAGATATTTACACATTTTGCATTGGTCCCTATACACATAGTTTCATTTTTCATTTTGGTTATGTGTAAGCACATGGAAATAAAATCACATCAGTGGTGGTACTATAGCACAAACATTATATTTTGTGTTTTGTGTAGCAATATTGCCAAGTTGGTAAATTATTATCTTGAATTCTCCAACATGTGAAGGAAAAAGGGGTGGATGTCAACAGGCTGATTAAAGGTAGACCAGTCATGATGCTTCATGGAATTAAATATACTAATCAGATTCTGAGCTTAGGAGACAGAAATAGCAAAAGAAGTGGAGCAAGACTGTGAACAATGTTGCTCCCTCTTTTATCTTTAATTTTTATTAGGTAATCTGATTAAGACTTTTCAGACAAACCTGACATTTTGTAAAGCCTAGGTAAATTGAGTTTTTATTTTTCTTATCTGCTCTAGCTGTTAAGAGTTAAGTATTGCTACAATGATTGGAAGGATATGTGTGTACAGCATATCATTGCTGACTGAGGTTGACAGTACAGAAGTGGATAAGTCCAAAGGAAAAAAAAATTTGAACTTGTTATCCTATTAAGACTTATCAAGACAACCAGCCCATCCTTCATGAGCTTAGAAAAGCAGACTATTCACAGAGAGTCCATATTAGCAAGCAAGTGTCTGAGGGAAATGAATATTGGCTCATGGTAACAGTAAGTACAAACTTTTTTTTTTTAATGACACCCTGTCAGGTAGTATTCTGTAGGCACTAATTGTTATAAGTCATCATAGCTTTTCTAAAATATGGGATTTCTGCACATGTTTTTTTCATAGTACATCCACTTTAAAGAATTTAAATTATAGTTCAGTATGTAGTGTAGTTTTCTGAATAAATAAGAATGATAGTTTCCTAAATAGAAGGCATTTTTCAGGTGAATTTTTGATCATGAGTAAATAATGTTTTCCGAAATTACAGGGTTTTCTAAGATGGATTTTTGTTTCCTTAGACTGTCATCTTATTCTAGCATATAGGGACTTGAAGTGTAGTAGCATATAATTTTAGAAGTGAAAGCCTACCTGAGTGAACTTCAGTTTGTTGTTTGTATTTTTTTTCTGTAACTAATTTTCAGATGTGGAGTGTGAGGAATGCTATGATAAGACTAGAGGATTATTGATCAAGGAGCAGTATTACATATTGTTGAGTAGGGAAGCTTGTAAACTCATTTTGCAGGACTTAAATAAGCCTGGATAGTAGTTTTTTTCTCCTACCATTTCATCATCCTGCGTACTAAACTACCTTTGGTAAAGTACTTTCTTATTTCTCTTTAAGCAGAGAAACATTCTAACACTGGAGCTCTCCCAGTTCAGTGTAGAAATGTAGACATTTTCTCGACACACCTGCTAAGACTAAAAAAGAGACTATGAAATATTAAACGTACTATTTTTTGTCATCATAAACCCAAATTACTCCTAACTTATGCAGTTTAAATTGTTCTTCTGGAGAAAGTGACCCTGGAAACTGCGTAGTCAGAAAATACGGTATCTACATTTCCCCATTTTAGATGCCAGAAATCAAATCCTAGAAGCTAGGAAAGGGGGGTTTTGCCCGTATTGCATTCTTTGAGAAATTAAACCTAACTTATATTTTGTAGTCACAGACATTCTCAAACTAAAGAGCTACCTCATTTTCAAAGCAAACTGTTACCACCTACAGCTATTGTGCAGGTTTCTTTTGGTGAGCTGAGTTTCAAGTGTGATCAAACATTTTGGGTTTACATTACTTCTACAACGATGAACAATTATGAAGCTAAAAAAAAGTTGAATAATTCAGCTTGACGAACTGTAGTACTTCATTGACAGTAACATCTTTGACTACAGAAATTATATTTCATTATTGGAAATGGGCACGTGTTATAATGCTATTTCTATTAATTTCATGACCAATTGCCACATCACATTTGAAGGGTATTTCACTTACCTGCTGTCACGTTTGATGCTGACAAAGCATGAATTACATGCCAAAACAGAAACAAAAGTACCTAAAATGCAAGATAGCTGACAAGAAAAGGGCTAATCCAGCTAACATTCAAATTAGCAGTTTTTCCATTGGTCTATAAAACAGGAATAGCAGAGGTTCAACAATGGAAACAGAAATGGCAATTCATGGGATTTTTTTTAAATACATTTTCAGAACTTTTACTGAAGACAAAATTTTATCCAGTATAACAGAGATGTAATGCACAAGTAAGTGTGCTCTATACCAGTTTTTAAAGTGTTTTTACATACATGATAAATACATGAATATCCATTGCATTAAACTGATACCACGGGAAAAATGTGATCAGTAAGTTGAAATATTCATGATATAGTACTTGTGTTAAAATAATCACATGATCTCTGTATGGACCATTTACAGAACAGAAGCTACTTTCTGATTCTCCCTTTTGTTGCAGTGGAAAACAGAGCATATCTCTAAATGAGGGTAAGAATGAACATTTTTCATGCAGAAATGAAGCATCTCCAGAATATGAAATAAATATTTATCCTTGTTAATCATAGAATCATAGAATGTTTTGGGTTGGAAGGGACCTCTAGAGGTCATCTAGTCCAACCCCCCTGCAGTGAGCAGGGACACTGCTAACTAGATCAGGTTGCTCAGAGCCCCATCCAACCTGGTCTTGATAATTAACTAATATATTATTTCTTCTTCTTGTGGCAAAAGCTCAAAACAATTAAACAGAAAGCAAGATTAGCTTAGTAAGTAGGCAGAAGCTTTATAAGAAAATTTCTTTTATATATGATTTTGCAGAATTTAGGAACTGAAAGCAGGACCTATGACTTGTCTTCTCTCTAAAAAGGCAGAAATGCTTGTGCATATACAGCCCATGGTAGCTGAACTATTTTTTACTATGAATTTGCTGGTGCTTGCATTCTCAGTTCTCAGTTAAAATAATCTTGAAAACATTTGACTGACTACTACTTTATTAGCCTTTTTAAAAACTGAAGTGGAGAGCACCCTGCCTGCTGGGGAATATCTTTAACATAATGGCCAGAATAGTATACCCACTATTCCTCAAAAAAGGTTGGTCAAAGCCTATTTAACACTTTGTCTTATGTCACTTGTTGCTTATAGAAGAGTCCAAAATAATGCAAGATCTAATTCCATGGAGTTTGGATTTCCTGAATATGCTCATTTATGGCATAAGTGCTGTTCTTAGTTGCTTAGACAGTAACCTTCCTTGAGAATAAGAACTTCAGAAATATTATTGACTGGTGTTTGCTATCTTTTCATGACCTGAAAAAGCAAGATCTTGATTCAGAGTGTTCATTAAGAGTCCCACAGCACATTTCATGAAGTAAAATGGTTGATCACTGGATCCTAGTACAATACCCGTTGCAGATTAATTTCACTTACCCATGCTTTTCTAAGCATTTCATTTGGATGTGCTATTGTCATAACTAATTGGATACTTCCAGATAACGTACTGAGTTCGATTTGAATGAAAGCTGATTCTTCGCAGCCATATGATTCGTGTTTTAATTAATTTTGTAAAATGCTTTAGGGTCCTGTTACAGCCCCTGTAAATGGCTGCCTGCTTCCTTTGGCCTAGATATTTTGCAAAGACATTTTCAAAGACCAGTCTTTTCTGGAAAATGTACAGACAAAACTATAAACAAATGAAAATAAGATACATACCTGCTGAGGCAGAGATTAAGAAACACTACGAAGACAGGCATTTTTGGTAATACATTACTTTTCTTGCATGTGTTTGGTATCAAATACATTCTTTAGCAACAGTACCGCAGAAATGGGAATTCGGAAATTTTTCAAATAAGGTAATAGTGGGAACTTGATAAAGAGATTTGGAGTGTCTTCATAGAAAAAAAGGCAAAACTAGAAGGTACTTGAATAAGACATACTTCAATGTGTTAAATAAGCAGTAAATCAATGATGAGCCCTTTTTGCCTAGTCTCTGTATGGAACTACGAGGCTCTCATACACAGCTCATTCTAATGACATTGTCTCTGTAAGTGTAAATGATCTGTGGGGCAACTGCCTCAATGCATAAAAGCTAACGAAGGTAATAATGCCACAAAATACAATCAGTAAGTAGAGCAAAAGGAAGAATTTGCAAGGAAAAATCAAGCTTTAAGAATAATTTTATAGGAGGAGAGGAACTAAGCAGTGAGAGATTGGGCCAAAAATAGTTGGTGAGTTGAGGAGCAAAGTCAGCGCAAAGATTAGTGTGGAGTAGAAGAATATTGAGAAATACGGGAAGAGACACAATGGAAGCCAGTGAGAACAAAATTCAGTGTAGTTAAGGTTATCTAGGGCAATGGAGACAAAAAGTAGGATTCTGTGTCCAGAGGGAGGAAATTAATTAGAAGGGTTTGATGCAGTTGAAATACAGGAGGAAAGAGCAGTAGAAGGTTCTTGTTTCAGAAAGGCATGTTTGGGTATTCTGTGACATCATTCTTCAACAGTCTATGAATAGTATAGGATTCAATGGGGAAGTATTCAGTGAGCTGCCACTGAACATATTTATAGCCATGCCTTCTACAACATAAAATACTGAAATTATAAGAGACTTAACATGTAAAAGGGCAATTAATATTGTCCTGAAAGAAAATTAAATGTTTTGCAAATGTATTGTGTCATCACACCATTCCAATGCAACATTATTAAATATTTTTTCCATATTTTCCTTTCCTTTTTTAGTTTGTTTTTTTTCTGCCAGTGTCTCATCATTATAGGCTCACTGAACGTGCTTGTTTACAAAACTTAAGAACACACGTTTTCACATAAAATAGCCATTATACAAATACAGAAAAGTGAAGTGAAATAACTCCTGTAATTTTACTTCCAACCAGCATTTTATAAGGCAACTCTTCCTGCCTAACAAGATGATCTGAGAGGCATATGTTAGAAAAATATTTTGTTGCCTTTATTATCACAAAGCTTCTCATCATCTGCATTATCCTGAAAGAAATAGTATTGTTATTCACAGGGAAAATGAACACATTCTAGATGGACCTTTAACTATTGTTATGGTGGAGCATGATCTTTCACTCAAAAATGCTCTGCAGTCCTGATGCATACAGCTAATCCTTACTCAAGCCAATGGGTTTATTCATGTGACTAGGACTGAAGGTATTGAGATTCCTAATTCTGTTAGCACGACTCAGTTGTAGGACCAACAAAGCAAGAACAAAGACAATGCAAGGAAAACAGGCATAGGAAAGATGAGTTAAAAGCAAAGAACTGGTGCCTCTCCCGATGTGGTAAATCTTTGAGGAGAAAGCATAAATTAACATAGGTAAATTTAGTAGAGACAATAAAGCTATTTGCATCATAAAGGTTCTTTCCAATGTTTACTTGAAATTTACTTTAACTTACCAACAATTTAACACACTGCCTGTATGACTAAAATCAGTAATATATCAATATGAAAAGTAACATTGTGAGATAGTAGTCTTAATCACAAATGAGCAGTGCAAACAATCATTAAAAAAACAAAACAAAACAAAACAAAAACCAAACCAAAAAGGTTTAATCATCCTCTTCACCTAGGTCTTACATCTCATCTTTGACCACATAGCAAAATCTGTAATCCTACCACTATGAGCAACTTTGACCTGTGGCTGTCTCTACTGATGATTTCACTGCTGCATGCCCAAATTACTAAGTTTTAGAAGGTACAAGATCATTTCCCATGATCCTGGCATGCAGAGAACCAGCACTATCTACCCTCAGTAATTTCAGATTGTCCTATGCCACTAAATGCTATTTGAACAGTAGTAGAACTAGTGACTGTCTCATACCTAGAATTTATTCTGCAAAGTTGTGTGATATTTGCCATGACAAAACCTGGCAAAAACATAAAACTGTGAGAAAATTTAAATGAGTATGATTTTCATTTTAATTGTTCCACAATACTTTCTATCTCCTTAATGCTCCAGCACCCTTCTTGCAGTGTTTCCTCTTTTCTTTTTGGTATTGTTCAATGCTCTTTTCACTTTTCTACTCCCCCATCCATGTTGGACCATGCTAACCTTACCCCCAAAACCACCATAATTCAAATCCACTGCTGATTCTTCCCTAAGAATGGGCCTTAAACACTTTCTGTGCTAAATATATTCCTGGCCTGTAAGGTGCATTCAGATTTTCTTTAAAGTAAAGAGCAACCTGTAGTGCATACAGCTGTGCAATTAACTGTCAAATACAGAGAGATACTAGAGTAAAACAGGTGGCTGTTCTTGATCTGCAAATAATTTTTAACAGCATTTTAGCAATGAAGCTTAACAATCACATTTCCTATATTGAGATTAACTGTTTCATTATTGACCATAGGATAGGCAAAAAAACCCATGGAAGTGGAATTCCTGGGGAAAAGCAAAAAATAGCATAGCAGAGGAAAGTATTTTGGAAAGAAAATCATAAAGGTCAAAAAGGGGAAGGGAGAGAGGATGGGGAGGGGAAAGGGAAAGGGAAGGCGAAGGAACTGAGTGTGTAGCATCTTCCTTAGGTTGAATTGAGAGAATTCCTAGAAGTAAAAATAACTTTCTCAATTACAGTTTAATGAAATATAACTGAAACATGAAGTATCACAATCAGACTATGAAGCTCTGTTAGACTGTTTTTCTTGTTGTCATGAATATATGCAGCAATCTGCAGATCTTACATAGCATAAGACACCTCTGAATATGAGTTTGATACTCATAGCATACTTGCATATGTAACTCTTTAAAAGAATATTGATTTTTTATCTGGAACTGATAGGCACTGCCTCATATCCAAAACTACAGATAAATATCAGTCCCACCTCTTGCCTCTGTGTCCTTTAAAGCCTTGTATTTGGCTTTAAGATCATTCTTCCCACTGAGAACAGAGCTCAGCTGGCAGGTTTGGCTGTCTGTCAAGCTTTGACAAAAGACACCTGGAAAAAAAAGAGGTATAGTTTCATCCTGAAAATTGACAATGTAAACATTCCAAAGTGTCTGCTGTGAAATAAACACAAAACTTTCTCAGTTTCCCTAGAGTGTCTTCCAAAAATACAGGGGAGAATGCCTGCATTTTTGCAGCCAACTAATGGACGTGTTAGTGCATGGGCATATTCAGTCATTTAGCCTCACACAAAATTAAAAAGTTTTCAGAAGTCAAAGTCAATGACTGTGTCTTGGAAGAATTTCTTCCCAGTTGTCTGGCTAGCTATCACAGCACAGAGTGACATGTAACATGAGTCTTAGAATGCCAATGCATTGATTTAAAAAGTTTTATCCTAATCCTCATTTTTATAACAAAATCCATACATCCCATTACACCAGGTATGTTTGCAGCCTGAAAAATTCACTCATGCTCTTTCCACAGTGATGTATTTGATGTACTGATAAAGAATCATCTAAAGATGATTATGACTAACAACGCTGGCAGTCAGTTGATTTTTCCTAAATAACTCTACTGATTTTCAAGACTATCCCAATAATGTATTAGCAGTTCAAATACTTTTAATTTCAAACAATGTGAATTATGTATTCCAAGGTCATTTACATTACAATAGAAAATCTTTGGATTAAATAAACAGAAACAAATCCTAACACATTGACTTATTTTGGAAAGTTGATTATCTTAATTATATTTCAATACTGTAAAAAAAAAATTTAAAAAAGAAAGTGTAAGTTTTGGTTACTTTTCCAACGAAATATCAATCCCAGAAAAATTCTACCATTTCTAATTGGTTAAATAGTAATCCTGATGCATGGGATACAGACCTTGGCCATCACTACCATGCCTTCAGTCAGCACTCAGCCCCACTGCACAACAGGAATGATAGATGACCTCTGAATTTTAGCCATTCTGCTCAGTTCAATATAAACTTAAGGTCTCACTGCAGTGATCAACTGCATGAAAATGACTGACTAACTAAACATGGATGCAAAGCTCAAGTCCTAGTTAGATTCTTCATTTGTCTCAAATTAGTAAAGGACACAAATAGTAGCATCCATAATGTTCCCCTTGGGCTGAGCCTTATTTGATACCATGTTTCTTAAGGCCTGTTAAATTCAGACACTGAAATTTCCCACAGGCCCATGGAGAAACACAAGTAAAGCTTTTAATTTTTATTTTCTGATTTTTTAAAAAGAATAATATTTAAAATAAATTATTAGAGGTTTGCCACCACCATTGAATTTTGAATCAAGTATGTCTTCAAAACTAAGCCACAATTAACTGTTAACCTTACATTTAACAAGTTCACCTATCAGATCAAAAAATCTGAGTCTAAGACAATTTTCTTCTTCCCACAAACAAATGCAAGGGACTACCCAAAGTGTGAGATATACACTGGTCTTGGTTTGCTCTGCATACAGCTCAGTTATGCACTTAGGCCTTTTATTCTCTTATATTAAGTGAATTTTTCTCAAGAGAAAACCCAATTATTATTAAGTATTTCATTGTGTCTATAAATAAGATTGAATTTAAAATGAATGCTTAAAACAAAATATTAATCTCTAAAAATAAGAATCAGATTAAATCATAGGCTGGAAAAGGTCAGCCACAGCCCACATCTTCCACAGACTTCAAAGAGTATTGGTTCAGACCCCATAGCTGATATCATCAGACCTTGATTTTAAACTATTATTTAGAAACCTTTGAAAATTTGGTCTTAAATAACCAAAAAAAGAAAATAGATGCATTAGAACCTGCTACAGCACTTTCCTATTTTTCATTATAACCAGTCAGTTCTTATAGATGAGAAAAGCCAAGTTAGAGAGCCTGAGAGAGTTAGAGAGCAAAATTATTCCAGTGAAACTTTCTTATTATCCAATGTTTTCCCTCCCACACAGAAGAGTGGAACCCAGATGCCCTCAGTTCTTAGAAATGAGTAGAAAAAGAAGAAAAAGCTGCAAGGGCAGAAAGAGCTCTGATTCCAGAGAATGTAAGTTTATAGAAATGTTTAATTTTAAGTAAAAAATCAGAATCATAGGTGTTTGTTCTCCATTCATTCATCAAGACAGAAATACTGTTTGTCAGATGTGAAATATTTACACTCAAGTGTGGGTACATACAAGTAATGTCTTGATGAGGCTAGTTCTAGTTGTTTTATTTTAGTTGAGCTGCTACCTATTTCTGGCAAAGTCTTTCCAAGAATGCTGATGTTTAATTGCCTCAAATGTTCAGCATTCTTGCTGTGAATTTCTCAATGTTGTCTAAGTTGAACAGCTTGTTCTAATCCTACTTAGGTAGATGTCACTGCAAACTGTTATCCTCTAATGCACATGACCTATTCTAAAAAAAGCCCAAGCAAGGTAGAATTTTATGTAATTGTATGAATGCCATGAAATCTTGACTAGAACAGCTCCCACCAGGAAACAGCATTTTCTTCTGCTTCTGCTTTCAGGGAACTGAGGCTCACACCTCCTGGCAATGTGCCACTGATCTGCTCTGTGATTGTGACAATATTCATTAAACTCTTTGTCTGACCATCTATAAAAGGATTAGAAAATTCAAGTTCCATGTAATTTACTGCAAACTGCAAACAGGCATTGGGATATTGATTGTCCCAGTGTGTTCATGGGAATGAAGTAAATACTGAGAGCAGTAATGGAAGTAAAAAGGGTAGCTCTTTCTAAATGCGAATAGAATACCTTATCACCTAACAACTGTATAACTTCCTGAGAAAAAAAAAAGTTAATATATTAATTTCCTCCAAGCAGTGAGTTAACATGGCCTACCCTGTTTATCTGACTTCACATTACTTACCAGACAATTAAGACAAAAGTTAAGATTGAAATGAAAAAAATAATGTTATATAAAATACATTACCCTTTAAAGATAAAATAGTCATTTTCTATGAAAAGTGTCTCAAATCTAATAATGCATTTGTGATACTGCTTACCAAATCATGGGAAAAAAATTTTTTTTCTTTTTTTCACCTTAAATTAGATGAACACTTGTCACCCATTTGTAAATGCCAGCAAAATGTAGGAAGCCTTGAAAATAAAGCAGGTGATGCTCTGGCTCACTTCACTGAGCCACTGGATGTAAAGGGTACTGAAGAAGATGGAAAAGATCATGAAAACAAAAATCAGAGTAGCTCAGATGCATCTGAAGATAGAGACCTTGATAATGTATCAGACAGCGAAAAAGAAGGAAAGAAGGAAAAGAACTACCCTCCTCAAATGTTCTCTCCTCAGCAAGATGAAATCCTAGCTACAGTAACTTTTGGTGAATCGGAGGGCTCATCCACAGGAAAAATTACACTGTGGGGCAAGCCAGACTCTGCAGAGTCCATTAGCTTGGCTACTGGAAAAATTACTGCAGAAGTAAAATACAGTTCTTTTAATGTGAAAGTAGAAATTAAGAATGTTTCTTTGTTTGATTCTGGAACAAACCTTGTAGCTGAAAAAAGGAAAAGTTCAAATAACAATAAATGTTGCCATGAAAGACAATACCAGAAAAGCCAGTGTTCAAAATGCTCAAAGTGCCAGTGTCCTTCAACTGACCATTCAGCAGAACACAATGGGAAACATAAGGGATCCTCTAAACATAAAATTCAAACTGCCATCAACAATAATGCCTCCCTGAAAATGAACATTGAAGCAAAGGAAATTAAAGTGGAATATACTAGCAGAAAGAAAAATATAAAGGTTAACATCAAACCTGGTGAACAGGCACAGAGCAAAACCTGCAACAGGGAACATGAAGATACATATTGGAGTGAAACAGATTATTCTGTAACAGAGGCACCTTGCAATACAGATCGTGAGTCAGCTTTTAGCTTTCATGAAAAAGTAGACTGTACATTCCCAGATGGACATACACTTCTCCCTCCACCTAAAGAATTTGCTGACTGTGACAAAATGCATTTGGATACAATTGCAGAGGGGGTATCTTTGTACCCTGTTAATGACAGAAAGGAATCTGACAGCCTCTCTACAGCCTTGAGAATTTGGGGGGAAGAAAATTATTTCTGTAAACATAACAAAAAAGACTATGAAGACCACACCAATGAAAAGGAAGATTTTTCAAAAGATAAAATACTTTTCTCAAAAGTAAATAATACAAGTTTTCTGGTACCTAGTAAAACCTTGAATAACCCAAATGCTGGGAAGGAACGTATCAGTAAGAAAAATTTATTAGGTCAAGAAAGAAATAACTGTGGCAAATGCAGAGATGCAGGGCAAAAACCAGCAAGAAGAAAGTCTTTCCCAGATACTACCCTTGATGTACCATCACCAGTTCACCCAAGAAGGGATTCTGGCTTTTATTCATTGCCATCCTTAAAAGTATTGCCTAAGGAGACCAAAGCAGGAGATGTCTATAACAGGAACTCACACATTCATACCAGCTATACAGAACTTTGTAAGTGTCCTGACTTGAACTCCTCACTGAGAAGTTTGACAGGTCATAAGTCTTCCTATCAGTATGCTTTCACATCATTTGATCATAATATTACTATTTATCCATCTGAGCCTGAAGAAAGCCTAGATGACCCTTGTCTACTGAATGACTATGCAGACTATGTGGGACAAGGTGAAGAAACAAAAGAAACATTAAAGGAGAGTCTCCATTCCAGTGGTACTATAAATGAGAAAAAAGAAAATGGGCATGCAGAGCCCCTGAGAAATCTAGCCATATGGGAGGAAGACTCTGAGTCTACCAAAGATACTTTAGATGAAAGGACACCAGAGTACAACGACCTAGAAAAGCATGTTGAATTGCAGAACAAAGCTCAGGTGGTACAGGTCTCTCCGCATTCTAGAAGCCCTTTGGGTGAACCTATTAATGACAAGGAAAGTACTAATAATGCACCTACAGAAAGTGCCCCAAACCAACTTTCAGCTTTACAGCAAAATGTTCACCCACCTCCTGCAGAGCCTGAGGTAACAAAGAAAAGGAGAGGGTCAGTAATGACTGTGATAACTGGTGAACTAGAACGAAGGCTCATCCAAGGCGATACTAAATTAATACCTGATTCCTTTGGCTCTGCAGTAAGAAAAGAGCCTAAACTTCCCTGTAGTATACAAGAAAAATTCCTGCTGTCACCCTTGCTATTAGATCCCAAGAAGCATGACATAAATAATGAATCAGAAATCTTTTCTGAGATACAAGACATATCTGGGAATACCCTTGCTGAATCCAATTGCCATAATGATTCAGCACATGCTGCCATATTACCTACCTCTTCAGCACATATGGAAAAGAAAGAGAATTTCACAGAACATTCAAATATCAAGGAAAGACATGAGAACTTTTGCAGTAAACTGTCAACTGATGGCAGCTTAAGGAGAGAGCCTGGAGCACATCAGCTACCTCAGTTAGCCAAATCCAACTCTGATGAAGTTGAGAAAAAGACTGAAATGAAAGAAGATCAGAATGCAGATATGCCCCCATCATCAGTAAAACAGATTAGTCAGAAAGGTAGGTGTACCAGACTTTTGGAGTTAATATCACTTACACACCTTTTGCATAGGTGGTTTAGTGCTTTGGTGACATCTTTTTGGGAAAAATGAAAGTATATTATATCTTTACAAAGAGACTATATTGGTATGCTTGGCCATTTGGTTATAATATGCAGTTATTGTGCTGAGGATCTTAGGAGCCATCTTGTATAGCCAAGTAACTTAATTAAAAAAAAAAAAAAAA
>JAKFQP010000064.1:1532804-1568713 GCA_023375905.1 Nycticorax nycticorax | reverse complement strand
CACTTCTTTTTTAATAAAACTAAATACACACATCTGGAAGAGCTAAGATTAAGCAAACAGCAAATATGGTCATTACTACCTGACCCATGCCAGTTACTTTTCAGCTTCTCTTTTGTCTTCCCATAGGCACTGAACTCATGCTGAATTTATAGAAAACTTGTTTGGTTTCCTAATCAAATGGGCTGCATATGAAAGCTTCACAATTGGCTAAAGCCAGACTTCTCTTAAAGAGGTGCAGCTCTTGTTTTGACCATTTGCATCACGACTTCACTTGGTATTCAAATTCAATATACAATAGCATATAATATTTATTATGATCTGTATTTGGACACCTTTGCAGGCTGCCCCTTTAACAGCAGTAAGATGGAAGAACTGTGTACAGACATTACAAAGAGTTCACTAAGAAGCTTGTGGCACTTCTTCCATGCCACCGGCTGAGGTCTGTTATTCTTCATGTATTTTCCCTACTGACATTACTTTTACTTGTTTTATCCTCATGACAGTAAATTCAGAGGATGCTCGGTCAGTAGATCTGGGACTACATTCTGAAAATGAGGACAGAGGTTTTTATACAGAAAACTTTCATTCTGCTTCCTGGGTTTTCAGAGGAGATGATGTCTCTCCGGATAATAGTCCTAGATGTCTCAGCAAAAGGCCTAGACCAGTGGCAAGTAAGTTGGATAAAGCAACAGGTAATAAATGTCATAAAATTGTATTTATACCGGGCACTCTGAGGATTCAAGGGGATCAACATTTTGGAGAAGATGCTGGATGCTTATGCTGAACACAGGAAAAAGAGCAACCCAAGAAATAAAAATGTTATAAAAAAATGTAAATAAGTATTTCTTAGTTAGCTATTGTCTTGCAAAAATCAAAATTTCTTGACAAAACCGATACTGGCAAAAGGTCATAATTAAACCTTATCTCTTGCTGCATGATAAGGGTAGAAGCAATGTAATTTCATAGCTTCTTCACGCATGGCAAGATCATAGAGAGCTATTTGTGGACATAAAGTATTACAATGGTAATAAAATTTGTTCTCCATCAAACTTTCAAACATAGTAGATCCAGAAAGAAAAGAATCAAGTGTGCTGTGGGCAAGAAGGGTCATTCTATTTGTATTTAAACTCTGTCATGCAAACAGATACAGTGAATAACTTTTGCAGGGAGATGGGAGGTTTTCCTTTACTTTTCAAATGTTAAGTTACTGAAAAGTAACACAGTTCAAAGAACTAAGGCAAACTGGAACAGCCCTGTAGCTTTCCAGGAGATAGTTCTTTGCTGGAGCTCAAAAAGCATTCACAGTATGAGAGAAAACAAATGTTCTCTATAAATTTCCAGATATGAAAAATCTCCCTTTAAAATATATAAAAATATTCTAGAAATCCATTTTGATTGGCTCTTCTCCCAGAAGTTTATCAAGCTAGTTAAAGTAGGTATTGAAGTATCTATGCTCTTTTAGACAGGTAACATCATTTGGCCTCCTAGTAAAATAACACTTAAAGCAATTTCTATCTTCCAAATAGTACAACATTTGAAGAAAAAACAGCTGTCATAATTAATTATTAAATTGGCCTCCATTAAACAAGCTCAGTAAAACAGTCAAATGATCAAAAGCAGACATTTTGAGAATTCAAATTTACACTGCAGTCCTTCATTAGTATAAGATTTATTAATGAGCCAGACCATTTGAGACACAATAATACTAGAATATGAGAAAAAGTTGGAAGTAGGCAATTAGATGCAAATCTTCCTTTTTACTGAGAGTGATCCCTTTATGTGTTAAATTCTGATGACTTGAAAGACATTTCACATGGGTATAGCCACTGGTGGCACAAGATGCCAGTGTGGTGGGGGGGTTGGACTAGAGGACTGGGAGGCAATAGGAGCAGGAAGTGGACAGGGAATGGTAGACAAAAGGAGAAGAACAACTGGTATCCCAAAGATAGAGGTCTTCTAACATATAAAAAGAATAAAACTACAAGAAATAGATTTAAAGTCATTTGAGGATTTAGAGTGTATTTTGAATTTGCAGCCTAGAGGTCTAACACAGAGAGCAAGAGTGCTTTTCTCTCCCAGAATGCTGTTGGTAGAGTGGAATATCTGAATGTTTCTCCACCTCTTCATTACAAAGTCCTGGCACTTAAATTGCTGATGAAAGTACGCTTTATCGATGTTGTCTGTCTTTGCCCAAACATGAATGACATTCGATCAGTCATGGTGTGAGGGGGTTACACACTGACAGAGGAGCAGCACCAGCTACGAGTGATACTGAAAGCATCCCAGCCATTTGCAGAATCAGTAACTGTCAGTGCCTATAGAGAAAAAGTTTTAAAAACAAGCTGCTGCTTGTTAAATTGAACTTGGCTTGTAGAGGAAAAAGGATGTCTTTTTTCTTCTTTTGCAGTTCGTGAAAGGACAGTGAAGATCGCTAAAGGAACTGGCAATTACCCTTGGGGTTTCAGGATCCAGTTCTCAAAGCCTATCCTTGTGACTGAAGTTGACACAAGTAAGTTGTGTTTGTACTAGTAAACTTCTCCTATGAAAATGTATGAAAATAATTTTATAATATTTAGTAATATACTGTACCATATTATAATACAGTTATAGTACAATATATCCATAATATATAACATGTTTTATAATGATATATAATATAGATGTGCATAAATAATTTCTATAATTAGTGATGTGAAGTGTTTAATAACATGTCCTTGAACTGCTCATGACAAACTATCTTAGGGCCCCAGTGTGCCTGTAGGTAAACCAGACTCCACTGTTCTGTGTTCTTCAGTGCCAGCTGATACCTCATGCAAGTGCCTGCATCCAGCCTCTATCCAGGTGTAAAGTCTAGAACATTGGGGGGCTGACATTCATTAATGACAACAGGCCTTTAAAAATTAAATGGAGGATGCAGTGATCCTCATAACAACATTTCCAAAAGTCTTATTAACTGGGGACACTTCGGCTTGGATGGTTTTCCACTGAGCCACCTATAAATCTTAACAGAGGTACTGTTAACTTCTTCAGGGTAGTCCGATGATTGTGAGGAACTCCAGAAGAAACTCACAAAACTGAGTGAGTGAGCAAAAAAAAAAGTGGCAGAGGAATTTCAACAAAGATGAAGTATAAGATAATGCCTCTAGAGAGGGATGATCTATACCATGCCTACGTGATGGAGAACATGGTATTGGCAGTTACGCTCAGGAATGAGATCTTGGGAGTTGCCACTGAAAGGCCTCTGAAAATATCATCTCTGTGTGCTATGGCAGCTTAGAAATCTGGCTAAAGGCTGGCTCCATCAGTAACAGCATTGAGAATGAGAAACAGGGAGTCAGAGTAATTTGCTGCTACCTAAAATCTTGGTTCACCCAAATCTGGAGTATTGCTGTACTGCTCTCTGCATCTTAGAATGGACACAGGAGAATTAGAGAAGGAGCAGAAGGTACAGGAGACTGATAGATTTCTACTACCAAAGGCAGATACAATGAAAAATGTCATCCTAGACCGAGAATGCTAGTGAGTGCCCTCTAGCAAGGCATCTAAGAATAGCTCTGTCACTTTGCCAGCCTTATGTATTATGTTGTCTAGCTTCCTGACAACACTGGGAAAGCCTGTGAATTCAGAGGCCTGTGAATCCATTAGCTGAACCCATCAGTTTAAAAACTGCCTGCTGAGGTACTAAATAGGGTCATCATTAAACTCCACTAGGGAAGATGAGAAAAGTCAGAAATCTGAGCACAGAAGCAACATACAGAGAAAAAAACCCCAACCAACCATATCTGAAAAGGTCAACAATTCACTAACACTTCACCACTCTAAGACTTGTGTTAGAAACCCGTGCATCCCCTTAAGATCTGACCATAGTTAAGATTTATACCTCAGTCATGTCCTTTGCATGACACTGCTGGTCAGTTCTAAAAGTCATTCTAACTTGTTGCCTCAGAGCAAATGTTCTAGTTATTAAATACTAAAAATAAAGCCCTCGGTCTGGAAGAGGAACTCAGGCAAAGGACAGACCTATTCAAAAGAAATAAGGGAAAATGTTGGAAGTGGTTGCTTTACTTTCTGTATGGCTATGCCTATTGTTTATCAAAGGATTTCTTAATCTTTTGCTATAAACTATATTAAAATAAACATGATTTTGATACCAGATTCTAGAGATCATTCTGTATTTAGACACATCTGAATACAATCAGGAATTTCCATTATCAATTGAAACTTTGCCAATACTGTAAATCTAAAAAACCTTTGCAGAATACTATGCAAAGGACTTAGTAAGATTAAATTGTGGCTGAAGCAGCTATGTAATGTTCTTTATCCTGAAACAACTACCTAATTTAAGTCCAGAATACTTTTTAAAAGTCCTTGAGACTAGATATTCTTCACAGTATAACTTATGTGAAAAGTGATTTACTGTGAATATGAGAAAGTAATTTTGAATGAAAAAACTCATTCTGCTCACCTTATTAGAATCCTACTTTTGAGTACAAGGTTAAAGATCCGTATCATTCATTGTCGATTATTTTAAGAAAACAAAATTACTGGGCTCAGCCGTCGTTTATCTAAATAGCACAACTGTGATGATGTGTGTGTACTTGGACAGCTAGCCGTTATTATCAGAGTGCTCGGAATTTCAATACCTATTGATACAAAATGATCTCTGTTGCCATGAAATGTTTCTTCTCTCCAGCATTAAAAGTTTTAGATGATTTCCCATTTGTTAACATACAGATTGCCTTAGCATTCTTAAAGAGTATAAACTCAGAGGAGGTCTTTCAAATTAGTACATGGGAAAGTTTTTTACCTAAATATAACTAAATCATGGGTCATGTATACAATAGCCCTAATGCCTAACCTACTAATTAAAATTAGGTACAGCAAAGCAGCTGATCACATTGTATATCGCTTCTCTTAAGTTTATTTGCATGTTTTGTTTTCAAATGCAGTTGCTTTAAAACAGCAATGACAAGAAACAAGAATATTCTTTTTTACAGACAGACTTCTAGCAAAATTTTGTGTTCTCAAAAAGACTAATTTTATTAAAACACATAAAAATTGCATTTGTACCCCTTTTTGGTTGCACACTGAGACACTGTTTTATTAATATTTTAAAGATCACTTATGATCATAAAGTCTTGTATGAGAACCTTAAAGCCAGCACAAACCAAAATATGCTGACATTAGCAAATTTACAAATTATTTGTAATACACATGAGGGTGAACCATAGCTTTTTTTGTGCCTTTTTATTATTAAGCTTTTACTAATCTCTTCCCTACAGCTTCTAAGCATCCTCAGAAATGCACTGAACAATCACATTTTTTGCATGATATGGCACAAAATCTTTAAAAATATACATTAAATAGTATGGACATGGAATAATATTTTCCAAAAATAATGTTTTCACAGTTCATTGGGAATGCTTAATCATAAATAAGAAGGAAAAAACTGTGTCCGAGAGATTTGTAACTGGAATTTAAGTAACTGTGTATTGGTGCCTGTGAATGGAGCATACTTACCACTTCCCTAATTTGCCTCCATTCCTGGCTGATCCTATTTTATTAGGAGTGCTTTGCAACAGTTAACAAATAAACAAAAGGTTGATATATTAAGAAATCTGATTCAGTCCCTCCTTCACTGACCCTTTGTTAACTTATTTCCTCCTAAAGACAAAACCCACAAAATACTATAGCCAAATTCTGTTAACCAGCAACAGAAATATCAGCACAGAAAGTAATCTTTTGGTTCAAAGCTTGCCATAATAATAGAATTTTTTTCTACTGAGTTTACCGACCATTGTCCCAGATCTTTGTTTGCAATTTAGGCCAAACCCCTCAGATACTGAAATGCCTATCTGCATCTTGAAGTATTTAAGTCCTAATTGCATTTTCAATTTAATTTCTTCACTGCCAGTGATTATCAAGCATTAAACCAGTACCTAAAATCCTGAAGTTTCATTTATAGACAACAGGTTCCTCAGAAAAACTTTTTCCACCTCCAAGTTGATGTCGCAAAGGTTCCAGAGCATAATCCTTGACTGGTTAGACAGATAAGTGTTTTGCTAGAAAAGCTTGATAACATAGACATGCTTGATATCCTAACTCTAAATAAAATGTTTTTTATTTATTCCAGACAGTGCAGCTGAAGAAGCAGGGCTTCAGGTTGGGGATATTTTGATAGCAGTCAATGGAACTGATGTCACCAGCATGCCACATTCAGAAGCTGCCAATCTGGCAAGGAAAGGTAAGTTCGAGATCACGGAAGGGTCAGGATTGCTGTACAATCCTCTGAATATGTCCAGACATGTTGGGCAATGGAAGTGAGAGAAATCTTAATTAACAGTTAAATGCTTTAGTATTTAATACAGTAGTATTGCCTAAGTCACTTTTTTACCTGGACCTTGCTAGGAACACACAAGTATATGGACGTATGAAATACTCCTCAAAGAGCACGTGTGATAGTAACACTGTTGGCTCTTCTGCCTTAAAGAAAGTGACTGGGAAAGTCCTGAAAGTGACTGTAGAGACACCAATATCTTATTTATGCCTTATGCTTCCTCAGGTAGACACTTCACAGCTTCAGACTTTCTGTGTCATTAAGGCCTGAAGTCTAGTCAGGAGAGCAGAGAGGTTATTTCATGAGGCAACCTTTTGCAGCACCACAGAAACAATGAGTCAGTGATAATAATCATACATATTCTTCTGAGAATTGTGATGACTAAAACCCAAAGATACCCGTGTTTGCATGCTGAAAGTTAATCTACTGCAGTTCTTTTATTTATCCCAGATATGGTTTTGACAAGGGCTCATGGGAAATTCAATAAATGAAAATGCTTTTACAAGACTGACAAATTTAACTTGACACATACCAAGTTCTTTAATTATAGAGGTGCCATTCACACTGTTGTATTTAAGAGTAGAGTCTTTTAGTAGATAAATCTCTGATTACTGGGTATTTTTAACTCCTCAGAGAACACCTCCTGGCCTAAATCTTGTCACACAGACAGCATTCCCAAAGTCAAATGTCCCCAAAAGAGAAATGCAGCAAACGTTTTGCAAATGAAAATATGTCATAGTTACATTTCTCAAACCTCTTTAAGGCATTGCCTCCTATTCTGTAGTAGTACCTGATATAATCAGAATTTCAGGCCTTTAGGGTCAAAGCCATAGATGTATTGATAGCATCAGCAAATATTATGAAATTGTACATTATTGTTGATTACATTGACACATTTTCAGACAATCTTGCAGCCTAACATTTCCTCTAAGCACCTACCTTTTGCAAATGAGACACTTTAGCACAGGTTAGTCTCCACCAGCAAACCCCCTCAGTGAGGGGCACAGATAGCTGAAAAGGTTACTAGACTCCAAGCCATTAAAAAGAAAGAATTCTCAAGAGAATATGTAAGATAACAGAGTCTGAAGGTGCCTTTAAGAGCATCCTCAGCAGTTTTTGTATAAACCCCAATTTATGTACACCCATTTGAGCAATGAAATCCAATCACTTCTCTAAACTGTTAAAATACGCAAGCACTTAAGTGACCTACCTGCTTACAAAGGTAGGTCACAAAAACTGTTTGTGTCTTCATATAGCTGGCTCTATAACTAGTCCAATACAAAATCAGTTTCATTCTTGAATTTCTGCTAAAAG
The DNA here is from genome assembly GCA_023375905.1 of Nycticorax nycticorax. Classification (NCBI taxonomy): domain Eukaryota; kingdom Metazoa; phylum Chordata; class Aves; order Pelecaniformes; family Ardeidae; genus Nycticorax; species Nycticorax nycticorax. Next base: position 1,561,062 of record JAKFQP010000064.1, on the reverse strand, counting down.
AAGGCCACATATTGCTTGATTTAATTCACTGCTTCCTAGGCTGCTTTGCTTCTTGCAGCTTCTAGAATCTACACTGGGAGGAGAGGGGCACGGGATGGAATAGTACCTTCCTGCTCCGTACCCTATAGGGGTATTCAAAAATATTGACAGACCAGATTATAGTTTTGACCTACATTTTCACATTCTTTGTGTAATATTTTAGGTCCTGACATCCTGACTATGGTGGTGGGATCAGATATCAGCCGTTACCCCAACACACCCAGACCTACCTGCCGAGGATATTTGCACAAACGAACACAGTCAGCGATACTGAAGGGCTGGAGAAAGAGGTGGTTTGTGCTGAAACATAATGGCCACCTACACTATTACAAACACAAGAAGGTAAGGATAGATGCTGGTGAGGAAGCAAGCTGTCTCCTAAACTACAAAGTGCAGCAGTGTTGTACACAAATTTACAGATTGTTATCTTGAGTTGTAGTATTTACAGAATAACAACAGCACTAAAGACCTTTTGGTATGTGGTATATAGAAGAGGCTTGTTGAGTAGTTCTGCTTTCCTATAGCCTAGTCACAGACATAGACGCTGTCAGGCTTTTATGGATTCACATTTAATCTCTTAGTTCTGATCATCGAGAAGTCTATGAATTTAATAGGCTCTGAGAGGCTTTGGATGAGATGAAGTAGTTTCAGATGTGTAGGAGCTCCGTATTCCACCTACCATTATATGTGTTTTCTTAAACAGGCATGACTGAGATTTTTTGTGTGTGTGTGAATAAGCTATAGACCTGCACAGAGACTTATTGGGAAGGCTTGGTTTCTTCCAAGTAGCATTGCCCAGCACTTCATTCTCTGTCATGTAAGCAGGGACTTGCATAGTACTTAGTACTCCTAAGCAGTATATAAGACTTTAACTTCACCTAACAGTAGACATCCAAAAAAAGTAAAATAGGTGCTTCATGAAGAGAAATATTTCACTTGGCTTTACCCTGAGGCTCCTTTTCAATGTGGCATAATTTACAACCCTCTAGTTGTATAGTGTGTCTTAATGGCGCTCAATCAGAAGCTTCATGGTTATCTCAGCTACAAACATTTGAGTATTCTACACAGTTATTTGCCAATAAGTAAATGAATAAATAAAGATATCACATTGAAAAAGAACAAAAAAAGAGGGAGTTTTCCTTTGAAGGGGTTCCCTCTAGGGTGACTGTCCAGTGGGTCCTGGCGTGGGCAGCTGAGGGAGGCGGCTGCATGCACCAGCCAGCCCACTCCTAGGAGGTAGGGGACTCAGGCAGTGGTCTGTCACAGCTCTCAGCCCTGGCCACAGCAGAGCCAGTGGACTCACCTGCCCTACAGTAATGTTTTACTGTAGTGTGTGAGGCAGTTCAGCGGGTGCCGCATGTAATTGCAAGTTACTGGTTCCTTCCCCTGTGTAGCTTCATGATGATGTTACTCACTGGGAAAGTTATGTCTATAAAATTGAACATATTGATTTTCAAAGTCTGTGGCCTGTTCAGGGCTTAGTGCGGTAAAACATTTTACAGCTTGTAGAAAATATTCAAGGTCATCCACTTAGCATTCATTTTAACCTGATTTCAAGAAAACTTAGTGATGCTGAGAAAATTTGTTTTGTTGAAGGATTTGTCACTAGATGAAGCCCATGTAGCTTCCAGGGAACGTCCTAGCTAACCTAGGAAGGGCATCAGCAGAAATACCACCTGGTCAGAAACAGGTAGGAACAGGTTTGCCTCCAACACACAATTTGAACACATACCAGTGAAATACATCCATGTCCACCCTTAATAAAAAACTACGTGAGAACCTGAGCATGACACCAAGTCCTTGACCTGTACATTTTCCTTTGTGTAAGTTTTTGTCTTTGCTAACATGGTCACGCACCTTTTGGTCAACTCAGAATACAAAGGATGTAGACATGTATGTACACACATACATATGTAGAAATACCAGCACAATAAACAAGTTGCAATAAACATGAGCATAATCTAGACAAAAATATGGTGTTAAGGAAGTTCAAGCAACAGAAGATAATAGGCAAGCTAATACTACAGGTTTCATTCTTGATCATTAATCAACCTTTATATTGTTTTTTTTTCTACGATGTCATCTCTCTGTGTTTCATACATCAATCTCCCATCCATGTATTTCATTTTTTGTTCATATATATTAGCCTGTTTGGTCATTTTTACATGAATAGTAGAGCCACTTTAGTAACATCCTCACTTGAAATTTTTTCTTTTTTAGTAAAAAGTAGAAACCAAATTTTTTTTTTACCTAAAATTGGTGATGCAATGCCTCCCAAGGACTGTACTTTGAGGACTGCATGGGTTAATCTTTCTCTATAGTTCAAGACCTCTGTTACTCCCCACAATTCATTCTGGGGCCTCCTCCTGGTGATCCTAAGCATAGTTTTCCATTGACGATACTGTTAAGATGAAAAGAATTCACATGAGGCACTGCAACTTCATATCCAAACTGAAATTAATCAAGCTTTCAACATTTAAGCTTCTTAATCAAAACCAAACACTTCTGTGGGAAAAAGACATTTTGTGAAAAGTAATTAAAAATTATAGAAAGAGCTTGCTCTTCTACAATTCTCTATCCCCCTGACATTTCCAGCAGAGAAATCTGGTAGGCTTATTTCTCTGCATATGCCATGGTACACACACAATCCATATAATCAGGGTTATGCTGCAGAACTACTGGGTATACAACAAAGCAGTCTGTCTTTCCATCATCATTATTGCAACACCACTTATTCTGGTCTCAAAGCAAAAACAAATAAACAAACGAATCACACACTGAAAAGGATACAGACATATAGGAACATATAGGAACATTTATTTGGAGAGAAGTTTTTATTTTATCCTAGTCAGCTCCTTCATCAAACTCCTGAAATGTAAAAAAAAAAAAATCTAGTTTTGCATTTTAAACACTCTCCACTTTCCAACAAGTTAAGTACCTCTGAAGACAAAGAGTAGTAGATAAATTGGATTGAGGATTGGAAGATGCCCTGTAATCTCACATTCATTAATATTTAATTAAATTTTCTTTTATTTCTTTCAACTAGCAGGTTTCTTTTTAAGCCTATCTTTTCTTCTTTGTCTTATTTACTGCACTGAAAAAATAACTATTTCGATCATACCAACATTATGTTCTGATGGTAGGCCCTTTAGCCATTGAAAGCATGAATTTGCTTTTGCTTAAAAAGAGTAAATAAATTCAAAGCACTGCATAAATACTTTGTAGTAACAACTACTGCTTGTTTTCTTGCACTATCCAGCACTAGTGCCATGCAACCACGTTTTAAATTAATTCATACAATTTTTTGGCCAGCTGCTCTCTCTGTCTCTCTGGACTCCAGAGAACACCCTGACATATAGCAGTACTACTTTAGAAACTGAAAGCACAAGGACCTCCTTCACTGCCTCATGTGCTTACAAAGAACTCTGAAGAGACATTTAGTCAGACAGAAGGATACTTAAATACAAATATGCTTCTTCATTACTGAGAGATCCAATGTCCAAATGAAGTAAGAGGGAGCTCAATTGACACTTCTTTCTTTTGGTGTGATTTCTGTCAGGACATGAGAAGACCAATGTATAGAGATGCTGCTCATCACAATTTCTTTTCTAAAAGAATGAGAAATAATGTTCTTAGTTTAACACAGCATTTATGTAACATGTCAGCTGCATGATTAAGTTGGAAACGTTTTGTTCCAGCCTTTGCCTCACTCAGGAGGAAAAATTTTTCCACTTAGTGGATATAAGATGTTTTTTGAAACAGTTCATTGAAGGCAAGAATAATTCAGGGAGCCAAAAATACTTCAGGATAATCTTCATGTCAGTATCCAACAAACTAACCAAAGTAATCAATTTTCAGGTCTTGATTCTGATTTTAAGAACAGCAACTTACATTGGTGTAATTGTAAAGACTCCAGCAAGGTCATGCCTGATTTCCACCTGTGTAAGAAGACAACTAGCCCTTTTATTTATGCCTGAAGGGGTGCATGTAGTGTTTTGTTGTGGAGAAGAGAAAGGGTGTTTCATCTTCTACTTTAGTACATATCAACAAACACAGAGAGCTACCTTTCCTCATCATTGCTATTTACAGGCAGAAATTATCCACCCTGAGCTTTCCTTTTCCCACCTACATTAAAAGAAGAGATTGATGTTTCTAGAGCTTTTTACATACTGACTCACTCATGTAATTGCTGCTGTTTCACAGTCATCTCTATCTAATCAAACTGTGATGAAGTGATAGTTGTTACAACAGATTCAGTCACTTTACAAACAAGGTTGTTTTGTTTTCCCTCAAAGAGATGCTGCCACTGACCTTGACTCTAAAATCCATATAGGTAACTAAAACACATTTTTCACCTCAGTGGACCTCACCTCAGTGCCACCTCATAGCAGAAATATTGGGCACATTTTGTTACAACCTTGTTTTGTGAAATTACTGAGATCACTGGAGTTATAATGATTTACAATATTTTTGCCTACACTTAGCAGCAGTGGAGTTCCACTATACATGCTACAATTTTGATCCCCCATTGTCCAGATCACTGGATCTTCTCAAATGTGTTATTTCCTTTTTTGCCTTTTTCTCCTGAAGGAAAGATATCTGGACATTGTGAGGAGCTAGACAGTGATGTACACTTAGGTCTTACCCTGAGGCAAGTATAAGAAATATAGTTTCATGTGCTTGAAGTTACACATTTTTTCAGGGAAAGCTGAAAGCACATCCGCATAGTCAAGCATTGAGGCTTTCTTTACAGCTGGCAGTGTCTGCTCCTCTAAAACTAGCATTTGCTGCTCAGCATAGTAAAGTGACTGCAAAGTCACCACAAAATGTCTATGATGAAGACCGCAGTGTGGGACAGAGAAACCTTAATCAGTTTTACATGATACCTGTATGATGACTCAGAAACTTTACAACATGCTGCAGCCTTCAGGATAAAAATATACTGGTCTTGCAAACCCGTTAAAAAAAAAAGAAATATAATTCCTGGGATCCAAGAACAAATGGGCCAATAAGGGGTTAAAAGGCTGTGGAACATGCCTTCCTCTATCATGAGGACATATCTGCTAGAGAGCTAACAGTGTTCTGGGCTCAATAGGAAAGCACGAGGATAAAGAAAGTGTTATAGTCAAAAATATGTTTCCCAAAATTCCTCACTACAAGTATTCATCATGTAAGGAGGTCAGCTAATTAAATGCTGGGATTTACAAATCCACTAAAAATGCTAGCCAAAGCCAGAATTTCCTCATTTCAATTCATCATTGCTTTCTTGCTATGTAAGACTGATCAAAAATATATGTGTAACAAGTGATTTTTGTCAGCCAAAAGGAGATAAAAAAAGGTAGAGTTGATAAAATTAAAATAATTAACAAAAGATCATGTTTGTAACAATGCTCCTGTCTGGTTTGTGTCTTGCTATATTCCTAGGAATTATTTCATGTCCCTTTGCTACAGCAAATAGACCCCGGGAAAGAGCAGAGTGAGACAGATAACCAATTTAATACCTGAAAAGGAAAATATGAAGTAAATATCATTGAGGTTATGGTCTAGGAGAAGCTATAAAGATGACTGGCTCCAAACAGGGAAGTGTTATCAATGTATCTCCCCTACAGAGTTTCTTTCCAGGAATCAAAGACTGATGTATTTTAGTCAATCAATCAGCTTTGTCTGTCACGTCCTTATGTTACTTTTGTTATTTATTCCATTTCTCTCTCCAATTCTCTCAGCTAAAAATGATGTGGAACAAGAGTAATCAGGAATAAAAGTCTAAAGAGTATGACTTTACTACCAGCATTTTATATGGACTCAAAGTACAAAAGGCAAAAGAAGAAACTGTAACAGGAAGGAAGTAGGACCAGTTACATTGGAAGGAGTAGTTAAGTTGGAAAGTGCTGTCCTGGCAGTAGCAAAGACCATGCTTTAGAGATTCAGATGTAGCAAGAGACTGAACTGTGAATAAAGAGCAAATTTACGTTCATGTGTAGCCCAAGCCTCAGAGAAATGGCCTTCATGATAGTTCTTGGTTGTAATGCTCTGAAACGTGCTGTAAGAAAACTGCAACACATACTCTTGAGAAGTACTCTGACTGAACACTGTGGCAGCAGTGAAGGGGGGGATGTGCTTTTTGTCAGTCTTCACTGTGATTATGTATAATAATGTCAGTTTAAAAAAGAATTATGATTTGCAGTTCTTAGGCTCACAACTATAATGCCTCTAGGAAGCCCTCAGGCACAGTGTGAGTGACTAATGCAAAGTTTCTCAAAGCTAAGGCAAGGGCAGCAGGAACAAAGATAGGCATTTCTTAACATCCAAAAGCAATTAGACCCCAGCCTGGTAAACAGCTATTATATCACCTAAAAAAATCAGATGTTAGGTCATATTCCTATTTCCATTATGAGGCCAGTCCATTGCAATAGCTCAACAGAATTTTGTCTTCTCTGTTTATGGCAATTTAATGCAGTCAGCACACTGGCAATTAAGTATTTCTCAGACAGTTATACAGTGCTATTTAATGTTCTCTAATCAGTGGTGTCTCTGTGAAGGAAACTACAGTTCCTCAGCTGTCTCTGTTAGGATACGTTTGTGTTTGTAAATCATTCCGTTCTCATCCTCTGCCTTATTCAGAACACCTGGAATGTATTACAATTTCCTATTTCTTTTTATTCCAAATAAGATTCAATAGCAACATTTACACACCTCATATAACCAGCTGGATACCAGCCTCCCATTTACCCTTTATTCACATGAAGACACATCACTTTGCAGCCAGGCCTCATGAAACAAGTGAAAGACATCCCCAAAAGCAGAGACAAAATTTAAATGCAGACTTAAATGTTCCCTTTTCTTTCTACAATTGTCTTCTCTGTGTATGGGAATAGGGCATTTAACAGAAAGTGTATTTACAAAAATTTTGTAACTCAGACACTACAGTATACTTCTGGTTGCTTGTGTGCACCCTCAAGACTGTTCCCAGTAGAACAGAATAGAAAGGAGAAAAAAATGCTTTTAAATTATCTTAATTTCTTGGTATATACAGAGTCCAATTATTATAGTAAGAAAGAAATCCCCTGCCTGCCATGTGTGGACTCTTCACATCATTTCAATCTATGACAAACATTCAGTCCTTTGTTCTCTTGAGCAGGCCTGTGTGTTCATTGCTAAGCCTAAGTACTTTATATAAAAGGCTTAGCTATAAATAGATTTAGGTTTGAGCTATTGCTCATAAAGATACTGCTTCTATTTTTTCTACATTCTTGCTTGGAGCTTTATCATCATAGTCTGGGAGCTGCCACATTATTTAAAGCCATTTTACAATCTGATTCTTCTCTACGTTTTCCATGACTCCAATGGCTCCAGGTTACATTTTTTAATTTACATTTAAGAAGCTGCTGAATCTAAGGTTTCCAATACTTCCGCTGTATTATTTCTATTAATAAATTATTAATAACACTGGCCAATATAATATGCAAGTTAATTTTGGACTAACTAACATACCCTAACACAGAGAAGGAGTTATAACATATATATTCATAATATAATCAGAAAATATTATTTGACCTGATTCAAGTTGTTCAAAATTTTAACCCAATCAATTCTTCCTGTAAGGCTTGGTCCTGCAAACTGTTCATTACCTCTTGTGCAATTAATTGCAGCAAATTATTCAACCTCAACAAAAGAATGAACTGGAATGTGAGGATTAATCATATCACAAGACCACCTGATTGTACTTCATCTGACAGACAATACAGTTAGGCATAGGAAAATTAGGTTCTTCAAATCAGAGGAGCTTTTACATCTTTTTTGCCTGTTCTCTTCCTCTTCAATATGTTGCTACTCTCCCTAGTTTAGATATAAATTGCTTAAAGCAAAACAAAATGAAAAACTAAATCAACTTAATTCTACTGGTGAAAAATACCATACAAACATTTGTGGAGTCTAGAGCTCTCTGTTCACTGACATATGCAAGTCCTTTCCTCAAGGGGAAAGGAAAAAGATGTACGGGGAAAGACGTAAAAGCCTTAGTTTCTCCTCTGCACCAACATGCCCAGCTCAAAGAATAAATACAAACAGGCTCTAGTTATCATTACCCAACAATGAGCCTACCACAAAGCACAGTGATTAAAAAAAAAAAAAGAGATAGGGAGGGGAAGATTTTAGAGATACTACTAAGCAAGCAGCACCAGACCTCACGGAGAAGCTGGTCAGAGAAAACCAGAAAATAACAGATGGTGAAAATGCTGCAAGCCTGAGTGCCAGGGAGAGCTGTGGCCAGATGAGCTGTGATGAAAAAAATTAGGCAAATGAGAAATAAGAAGCAAAAAGAAAAAAGAGTTCATTTTAGTGTCTCATTTAAGAGAAGTCTAGTTTAAGAACACAGGGGCACATCCAGGAAGACATTTTTGAAAGACAGTAAAAAATTCGGTCATGCCACTCCTGACTTGGAACCAATCTGAATCAGTGACCTAGGGGCGACCGTCTTACGCTTTCCACTGCCAGTCTCCTGAGCTAGCCAGTTTGTCATTTCTGCTTTCTAGCACTGCTCAGTTTTCACATTGTGTTTTAGATTTTTTCTGTTATTTCTTCTAGGATTTGATCTTGTTTTCTGTAAAGTTGCTTTTATTCCATTTCCCTAGTACTTGCAGTCTCCTGTGTAGCTTAGTTTTAATCTCTTTTCATAGTTATTCCTGTTGTTGATTTTTATTTCTTTCACTGCAAATAGCATGAAATGTTCATACATCTTTTCAGCTTCTCCTTTCTAACAGACAAAGAAGCTTAACTAGAATAACAAATATAACTGCTCAAACAAAATTCTTTGAACACTGTGAATCATTCAGGAAATTGTATGCACGTAATTTATTTTCTGGAAGTATTTACACCAAATTAAATAGGGCTGATTTGTGACTCCCCCAGGCTACATACACTACCTTAATGACAATTTCATACAGTAAAGGAAGGATTTTTCTTATTTTTTTCTTATTTTCTTATTTCTTATTTTCTTATTTCTCCCTTATTTTAGTCTTTCATAGTTATACCTTGTTTAACATTTTAAATTTTGCAGAAACATTTCCCCGAAAACATAGGCCTTCTTAAGAAAACTAGCAGCAAGGGAAGAGTTACTTCAGATGTTTCTTTTATCCTTAGAAAAGCATTTACCAAAGCAGCATATGCTTTCTGCCCTCTATACGCAGAGGACTCCATCCATGCTAGATACTGCAGACTGCCAAGAATCCATGAAATAGCTGATGGTAACCTTGAGAGAACAAAAAAATCTTTTATACTAAAGTGCAGAATGTAACAGTAGTAGATAAAATCTGAGTTAGTTCATTTAAAATCTGTACGATACATACCATCAACTCAAGTAGCATTACATAGTTATATTAGGTTCCGTAGTGGCAGTTATCGTCAGTGGATTATTCTCCAGTCACAGGCATAAGGAATGATTTTCATAATTATCTTTTCAGCAATATACCTTTGCCACTTTTTGTAACAAAAGGATATTTGCCAAAGGAATGCTCTCAAGATATTTTCATGAAAGCTACATGAGTGAAAAGAAATGCCCCTTACATCTGGCTCATTAGAATTAGGGGACCATGGCTGCCTACTAGTCAATGAAAGACATTTGGTCTCACTTTGAATGCCTCAAATCCGTCTCATTTCTTTCCTAGATGTATTCACTTGAAGTGGAGTGGACATAAATCATTCTTGTTGCCACAGAGATCTATCTGTATTCATTCTAGACAGCACAGAAAGTGTTTAGAAAAGGAGTTTATAGGGATGTGCAATAATAGTAGTCATGTAGCTATTTCAGTAGCTGCAGTGACTGTTGCCTTCAGGCTAGGACAGGCAGCAGAACCCAGACCGCAGACATGAACCTGCTGATAACACTTAATCAACCTAGCACTTATTATTCTTTATACTAGGAATGAGATTTGGTGCCTGAATACATGTTTTGGTTATGCTGTCTTTGCAATGTAGCTTTGTGTCTGAAGGCATTAAAAGTAAAGTAGGTCACACAGCACTGATGACCTTCAGGATTGCCTTCATCTTCTGTACTGACTTTAGTTTTGCATTTTAAAAAAAAGGAAAAAAGAAGCAGAAGAATCTAAGAAATGCATTCATGAATGTTTATTTATACTGTTTTTCAGTATTAGGGGTTATTTTATTCCTACAGAAAATTCATGTATAATAAAGGGATAATTATATGTGCCAATGAGCATACAAGCAATTATTTAACTATCTAATACCCATAGGTGCATATTTTGTTCATGGAAGGATATGTATGTTTATTTTTAGGCTAATAAAAAAATTACGTGGGGCATTTATAATTCAGCTCCTTCCAACAATGTTTAATTAACTCCCAGTAATCAATTGATTTTATTCTGAGACTCCACCATGTGTATATTTTGCAAACGACACTAATGCTCTTCATATGTCCTAGCATTAAGTCATGTTTTCCATTTTATGGCTGCTAAATTTTTTGCAATTGTTAGAGCTCCAGTCATAGCTCTTAAAAGCAAGGGGACTAAGAATTTTTTAAAACACAGCTAGATTTCACTGTCCAGATGTGTGCACCTTTTTTTGACTTAAGACATGTACTTAAGGGAAGCTGGGGTGGGAAAGTGGGAGGAGGAACTGCTTCACCTACCTACGTAGATTAAGGAGCTTAATAGCTTCTTATAACTAACCACAGAGAAAGACACTGACAATACCCTTCAGTCTCAAAGAGCTTTAACTCAATCAGGAACAATAGGACACAAAATGTTTCAAAATGCTTTCCATTGAAAGTTGTCTGAAATCAATAGGAAGGGTTATGAATGTACTGATATTTAGGGCAACTTTGCAAAGGAACTGAAATCCAGCCTTTTAAATTATGCTCACTATTTTCTGAATGTAAGCCTCTATATGCAAATATAAGGTGAGGTTTTCAGCATAAACCCAGACTCCAAGCAGCATTGCTTAGTAAAAAGGCTCATAGAATCATAGAATCATGGAATTGTTTAGGTTGGAAAAAGATCTTTAAGATCATCAGGTCCAATCATTAACCCAACCCTGCCATCCCACCACTAAATGATGTCCCTAAGCACCTTGTCTGCCCATCTTTTAAATACCTCCAGGGATGGGGACGCAACCACTTCCCTGGGCAGCCTGTTCCAGTGCTTGACAACCCTTTCAGTGAAAAAATTTTTCCTAATGTCCAAACTAAACCTGCCCTGGCACAACTTGAGGCCATTTCCCTTCATCCTATCACTTGTTACTTGGGAGAAGAGACCAACCCCCATCTCGCTACAACCTCCTGTCAGGCAGTTGTAGAAGGCGATAAGGTCTCCCCTCAGCCTCCTCTTTTCCAGGCTAAATAACCCCAGCTCCCTCAGCCACTCCTCAGAAGACTTGTGCTCCAGACCCCTCACCAGTTTGTTGCTCTCATCTGGACACGTTCCAGCAACTCATGCTTCTAAATTCTTTAGTGCACTTTGAAAATCCCACTCTCACTCAGCTGCATCCTCAAAAATTTACAAACACCTACCGAGGTTTCGTGTGCACTTCTGATGAACCACAAACAATTAAAAGAGCAAAAATAGACATGCAAATTTAAAGGGTGTTTGACTAGTTTATCTTCCATGACTGCACTGTATTTTCTGGGGCTGCTGATCATTAAACCATATGATAGTCACAATAGTTTCAAAAGTGTAAGAGCTTATCACCAATTTCTACACATTTGAATATTCCCTGAGTTTATTCCTATCTCACAGGGATCAGGATCATATTAGTTCTGAACTTTGTCACTCTTCCTCTCTAACTGCAGGATGAAGGGAAGTGCAGACCCCTGGAAGTAACAAAGCTGGAAGGAGCCGAAATTGGTGTTGACACCAGTCTGGGTAAACCATTTGTTTTTAAATGCATACCTCAAAATGGAAACAGGATTTTCTACTTCTGTGCAACTTCCAACCAAGAAATGAAGAGGTAAGTGATCTTTCATTTTACAGGGTTGGTTTTGTTATTCTCGTTTGGGGAGAGGGAGTCTGAATTTTTGGAGGATATTCACAATATGTGCCTTGATCAGTAGAAAAAACCCCACAATCTATCAGCTACTATGGGAAGATGGCATTTCTAATTTTCATTTGCAGAAGTTTCAAAAACTATATTTCAGCTTCATGGGTTTTTTTATGAGAATTTTTTTATAAAGTCTTTAATATTCATGCTTAGCTCAAGATCTCCCTGAATTTTTGATTTATCTCCAGAAAAAAATCTTCACCCATATGCTCATGCCTTCTACCCCACTGCTATATTCAAATGGAAGCGTAAATCTTCCTGTGGATGTAAACTTACTTATCAGTCATTTCACATGAATGATCTCTCTTCTGCCCAACAAGGCCTGTAATAAATACATTCCCATCTTCCATTTCCCTGTCATTCTCTCACATTACTATTTTAGTATTTTAAAATGCAAACATGCCACAAAAGCATATTGGTTCTGATAAGAGGCAACGAATTTGGGTTTAACTCAGAGTTATACTTAAAAAATAGTCTTTTGCACTTCCCAAAGACTATAGCTGACAAAACAAAGAGACTAAATTCACCCAAAACACAAGTAACAACTTTTTAGGCTTTAATTTCAAAATGTACTAAAATCTAATCTCATTTTCCTCTTTGTTTTATTGCGAATTACCAGAAATATAAAGCTATCAAGTAGGATGACATTTGGTATTCATCCACCCATCTTTTTATAACATCTTGCTACTTAACATAGCCCCCACCGTTGTAAGAGAATTTTCCACTTCCAAATTCTATAGCATCCATAGCGCAAAACCAACTTTGCCAACAAATAGCTTGCTTTGTTCTGTACTCTCCAATTTCAGGATTCTTTATGTTTCCCGTGAATTCTTTATCGACATTGTAAAAAAGGCATGAGAAGAGTGATCATTTAGCTTGACATGGTGAACTCTATTGAAAATATATAGATTCCCTTGTCTGTAAAACTGCCCTAATCTATTACAGTGTATTACACAGCAAGCTTTGAGACTTATTTTTCTGTGAGATAGCAATGTTTATTTAGATTTAATCCTCTATTTTTTTATCTTGAAGTCTTGAATGTGTCCTGAAAATTGCACATCCCTTTAGATGCTGTCTATGTCAGCAAAAGTTAAAAAGAAGCAATGAAGAACATTTATTCTGCTCTACCAAACTAAGCTATTCTCATTTTTGGTCATATTATAGGTGGCTTGAGGCTATGGATAAGGCAGTGCATCCTGTCCATCAGGTAACTGTTTATTTTTATAAGAAGCATGTGTATAGAAGATTGTGCAGAAGACTGAGAGACAGTACATGGTTTTGTACGTGGTCAGGTGCAGACAGCAATATGGAAGCTGCATACTTTTTTTCTGGGTTGCTGGGATGTGAATCAGCTCCAATCTAAAAGACATATACAGGCATTATTGTGACTCAGCAAATACACTTTGCTGCTATATGGTGGAATGAATCAAAATGCTCCCCCTCCAGCTACCACAGAATCACAGAATGGCAGGGGTTGGAAGGGACCTTGGGAGATCATCTAGTCCAATCCCCCTGCTAAAGAAGGTTCACTTAGGGCAGTTTGCACAGGACATCATTCAGGCGGGTTTTGAATATCTCCAGAGAAGGAGACTCCACAACCCCCCTGGGCAGCCTGTTCCAGTGCTCTGTCACCCTCAGAGTAAAGAAGTTCTTCCGTATACGCAACTGAAACCTCTTATGCTTCAGTTTGTGCCCATTGCCCCTTGTCCTACCACTGGGCGCCACTGAGAAGAGTCTGGCTCTGTCCTTATGACATCCACCCTTAAGATATTTGTAAGTGTTGATGCAATCCCCCCTCAGTCTTCTCTTCTTCAGGCTATCAACAGCTTTAAGCTGGTTCAGAAACATAACCTAAAATGAGGGTAGTGGGAAGGGAGAAAGGAGAGAGATGATTCTCACAACCACATGTTCTGCCCTAGGTAATACTATTTGGAGTAAAGGGAGGGAAGAGCTATCTCTTCTTAAGTATTCCCCACAAGTCTGCCTTGGTTACAAGCTACCTGCTTTTTCCAACAGAATCTTGGGGCGTGGGGGAGTGTGCTGAGTTCTCCTTTTCAGTATTTTCAGATATGAAGAAAGATAAGTTAGCTGCTAAACTTTGACTTACCTCTCTATCTCTTTATACAGCTATACTCTCTGCTGGCCCCTATGGCTGGAAGAAAAATAGCCATAATTGATTTTGAGCTGCTACAGAGAGACTTTGCTCAGCTCAACATAATTTAGTATGAATAGTCCCTGTCTGACCCCTGAACTGGGAACTGCAAAGCTAACTTTAGTACTTCCAGGATTGGAAGCAGAGGGGTCAAAGCCACTTTAGCCTGCCCTTTCCTGGCCCCATGATTCTTATTCTTTCCTTCGGTAGGCAGTCCACCTTTATAAAAATGTGCTGTTGACCTGTAAAATCTTTTTTTAAAAAGGTTTAGCTACTGAACCATCTTGTTTTTTAGCAGAAAGACTGTGAGGCTCAAATGTGGAGTATGTTTCAAACTCTGCTTTTTTTAATCATCAATTTAAAAAAAATTGCAATGTACAAATTATAACCTACATTAATGCAGTGCAAAAGAAGAAAAAATAGATTTACTTTCTTCCTTCTCTCAACCCAGGGCACATGAGTGACTCCTTCAACAGTGTGCTTTAGTGATGGGTTTCCAAACAGTGAAAGGTGTTCATTGTTAATTCCTTTTCCACTGAAATAAAACTGATCAAACATATACTTCTTTTGGCTTCAGCTTTCAGATGAGATTGTAAGTGCAAAACCAAATTTGTTTCCAAGCATATTCTGCCTGGCACTGTTTCTTAAAAGAATACAAAGGAATCCACATAGTTGAAAACAGAAAAAATAAATCAAACTATTTAAAGTGTGTACCCTGGCCAAAAGAAACAAAAAATAGCCTGAGCCAAAAAGGAGGATAAAGGCATACAAAGAAAACTCATTCAAAGAGTCATTCTTTAGTGTAACATGCAAAAATAACTTGTTGGATAAAGAGTTCCAACATTGTATATACAGTAAGATGTCTCATGTATTCACCCATAAACAATACGGTAAATTGGGTCCTTTCTGTGCTACTGCATCTTATTTTTGACTGTTTTATCTTTTTTAGTTTTGTCTTTGAGAAAAAAATATCCTTTTCTGAAATAAATGTTTGATTTGATATGTTGCTTTCATTGCCTAACTTCTGTTCTTAATGAGCACTGTGTATGTTCCTTCCTTTAAAATGGACTTCCCATTCAGTTGATTAGAAAAAGCTTATATTTTCCATCTTTCTTGTTTGCTATACTGTTTGTTACTAACTTTTTGCAATAGCTAGTATGTTACAGTAGGGCTTACAACACAATGACTTAGTGGACCAATATACTTAAACTATGTCATCTTAATGGATCTACAATGAATCTATGTAACTATTTTATGAATACACATAGTATTACTGAAGTCCTCTTCTGCACTTCGCTGCAGTAAGTCTCAGCGAATTTCCCATTCATAATAAAAAATACAGCTAGTTAAATTGTGCCAGGTCTTTTTTCCATTATTGCCTTGTCAAGGATACTGAAGAAATTTCATAAATAAATGCAAAAGAAAACCCCTGTGGAAACAATCAGGATGCTATTGATACTGCACACATTCTCCCCATGGATTTCAAATGGCATTGACACTGGTTGATGTAGAATTTGAAAGATATATTGCAGATAAGCAAAACACACTAGGAGAAGCTGAGTTCCTAACACCTCTCAGATTTAAAGGGAAAGATGTTTTAATCTCACATTGGACAACTTGGTCTTATTAAACAACAGATTATTTTTTCCTGATTTTCTTTTTTGATTCCCTTATCATACAAATAGACTATACAAAGGCAGTGTGTCATGGGTTAAGCTTTTTCTTCACCTGTAAATGACAAGAGGATAATTTTAGTAATGAAAATTACTCTGCTTTCCAGAAGTGGATGGGAAGTCATCCATAAACACTTTGTGTGTGGTAGTGCTTCCATCCAAGTCTGAGTGCTGTATTCTGGCCTCAGACACCACCACATTTTCTCTGGACCCCAGAGGGTAGATGGTGAACCTTGTTTTGCCAGATTACACATAGTAAAGACTGCTGAAGTCAGGCAATCAGCAAGACAATTTTTTAAAAAAGCTTCTTCGTACAGCTTTGAAATAATCCTGTTTCTATCAGCAAAACTTATACTGAAAACCAAAATAGATGCAGAAAAGACAAGTTATTTTTGTAAGAAGAAAGTAGAAGTTGGTCACTATTTGCCATCAAATACAGTTTTTTCTTATTGCATCTTCAGCGTTGACCTTTCAAATACTTCCACAACAGAAGTCCTAGCAGGGGTCTGGAGCTTGTGTCTTTTCATACTAGCAGGCCCTCCTTAATTTCTTTCCAGAACTTTTCATTGCATGCTTACTTTACAGAACCACGTGTGGGTAGATGTTACACTGCACAACACTGCACTTCCACCCTTGGCTATCAAAAACCCAGAGTGCCTGGGCCTCCTCCACCAGCTGGACAGAAACAAAGATGTCTGGATTCAGCACTACTGCATTCTGAAGGATGGCTGTTTGTACTTCTATGCCACTCTCCGCTCTACACCTGCCCAAGGTAGGGATGGCTGCTGGATTTTATTTGACTGTTAAAGCAGAAATGTTTCACTGCAGTTTCCAAATAGAACTTGTACCGTTAATGAGAATTTCTTATCAGCAAACTCACTCTGTTCTGTGAAGGTGAGTGAAAGAAGACCAGACTCAGTCTCTTTTCATAAAATAGACACCTCATTCCCCTCCACCTTCTTTCCTTTTCCTCACATGATCTGAATTTTTCTTTCTGGAATGGAGCTAGTCAGGACCTGGGCCCCATTACCTCAAGGGCATGTATCAGCAACATGAGCCACCCTTCCAAAGCACTTCACAGTGGCTTGAGCCAGTCCCACTGATGGCAGTCTGCTGAAAGCTGTTGACTCCTGCATGTTAGGTAGAGTCCTCGGAGGGAGGGATATCATAAACTCAGACCTGCCACTACCAGGTTTTCACATGGCCTTGGCAAAGCTAGTCCACCCATCGACAGGCAGAACTTCTCTACTCCAGGAGAGATTGGTGCTCCAGGGTATGGCCACGGTCATCTGCAGCAAAAGCTGCCATCTAGCAGCTCTCCCCAATACCAGAAAAGGGTGTCTGGCCACTCTCTGAAGGAAGCAACATGAGGCTACCAGGGTCAACTGCAACCAGAGGAGCTGAGTTTCAGGCACTAAGGAGAGCCTGCAAGCACAACTCTATGAAAGTTGGTATTTAAAAAATAAAAGAGGTGCCCCAGGGAGAGGGGATGGGTCAGGACCTGCAAATGCCCTCTCCCTGTTTGAAGGAAGCTGGCAGTTAGAAGAATCAGAAAGATAATGCTCTTGTACTTTTGCTTACTAGCTAGCTTTCAGATCAAAAGGAAAAACTGTTTTCTTAGAGTTTATGCTATTTGCCACACAATCAGGCAAGAGGAGTTCCACTTTATAGTCTATACCACTTACATGGCACTTTTCATCTGCCAAAGGCCATACATATGAAAGGATCAGTGATTTCCTCTCTACGTGAAATTGAAGCTAAGGTTTGCCCACAGCTAAGCAAGGAATTAGTGGAGAGACAAAAATTAAGTATTATGAGTTTATGACACCCAAGCCTATGCTCCTACTGCTAAATATGTCACTTTGGTGTTTAAATATTCTACTACATACGAATTCTTGTATACAGTAGTGTTTTCTCTCTTGTTATTGCAACTATTTTTTTTTTCCAATTTCACTATAGATTCTTACTCCCCCATATAATTCTCAGTGCTATAGCATTAATTTGGTGCTCTTGTCAATAAATGTGAAAGCTAAAAAAAAATACAGACCCTGAAGACAATAACAGGAACATCCAGCTGCACTTAATCAGCTCTGCAGGTCTTTTTGGCTATTCACCATATGTGTATGAAGTGAATATATACAGGGTTGCCATGAAGTGATGCTGGAGGAAAAAAAAAAACAGCTAAAGTGAAAATGTCATTACAACCAAATTCTGTCTAATGCCTTTCCTTCACAACTGGCTAGTGTGGCCTGCAATGATGTTCCAGTTACCAATGGCAGCAAGGGAATGAATGCTGACTCTAGGATTTTTTTTAATGTTGAAATTCATATCCCTTTAGTTTTTACAGGAAAGAAAGGAACACCAAAAGCTAGAAAAAAATATATTTATTTGATGAAAAGCTAAATAAAACTATACTGCTGATCATTTTCTGGACAGGAAGCATGTTTTACACTATTTTTAAATCATTTTTCAGGAAAAAAACCTGAACTTTGACATTTGAAAATATTTTATATGTAAATTCTGTACAACTATGTCAAAAAAACCAACACAAGGCATCTGAAAATCCAGCTTGCGAGAATTGTTGGTATGCTTGTAATTGGCAGTAATTTCATAAATGGTATCTGCAATATACATGATGCATGCTATTTTATTCTGTCCAGGTGGCCTTTACCTACAGGGGTATATTGTGAGTGAACAGTCTCTGGGATCCAAGAGATCTGTAATTGAACTCAAACCTCCATCTGAAGAATTTAAAACTTTCTACTTATGTGCAGAAAATGTAAATGAAAACAAAAGGTAAACAATTCTCTTTTTTTGCCAATTTTATTTGCCAGACTTTAGGAAAGCAGAATCACTGTAGCTTGGGAAGATCTAGTCACAACTTTTCATTCTGTTTTCACTTGTTCCCCCAGATTTCCCTTTAACTATAGCTTTAGTCAAACTGCAGTACAACATGCTGGCACATGTGAGTCATCAGTTATGCTTTTGTTAGTGCTGGAACTACAGGGCTGGCTTGCAGAGGTTCAGAAAGAAACCTGGATAAGATGCCTTTCACAATGATGTGTGGGTGATTTCGCTAAACAGAAAAGCTATGGTACCTCTCATTAGAAATTATGGATAGTATATCCTCCCCATTCCCAAGAATTATTTACCTCCAACAATGGCCATTAGAATTAAAAAATAAAATTGGCCTATGAAATCATGTTCTGAAGGTGAATTCCCTCATCATAATCCAGCCAAATTCCACGACTGTCAGTGGGAGTTCTTCTTGTCTAAAGCCTACTAATTACAAGATTTGGGGTTTAAATTAATGAACAAAGGACAAAGCTTTTCAGTATGTTTAGAAATTGGTGTTAAGATATGTTGCTGTTATAGCTAACTCCTCTGTCTCCTGTCTCTCTCCATAGTAACACAGCTGTACAAACACCATTTATAAAAGATTCAAAGAATATAAAAATGCATGTGTAACACTTGATCAGAGACAGTTGTTAGTCTTTCATTTCTTCTAGGTGGATTACAGCTTTGAAAGCGTCAATTAATAAATGGTTACCCCTACACCAGGCAATCCAAGATTTCATGAATAGACCACTGGAGGAGACAAGGATGTGAGAAGAAAGCTCATTTTCCCCCTCAGTTTCTGTTTTCCATTAAAAAATCCATGCTATGTCTTAGAATTCATCTGAAAAGATGCTCTAGCAGCAGGTCATCTTTAGCATTGCTATACATTCACAGCTTTTGTAAGCATTAGAAAATAAACTGAAAGCAATGTTGCCTTTTTTGTAGCTGTCTTTATTTTGGGTTTCTACTTCAACTCAGACCATGCATAAAGTCTGTTTTACAGCAATGAACTGACATCAATATTTATCTGATGCAGACAAAAGAGGAAGCACTGTATTTGAATGTATATTTTTTACTCCTTGATGTTTTATATCTGCACACTTTTTTTTTGCAAATGCAGCCTTTACAAATACTTCTACTTTTCCATCCAGAAGTTTCATACATGGGTTTGAAACCTTTTAAAAGAAACCTTTTAACCTTCTAGATGGTGCCAGGCTTAAGGCTGGGAGAGGCTGGGCTGACTGAAAGGCTAGCAGCTACATACCATTACAGCACGCCTGGGGGAATGGAATAAATTTGTATTTGGATGAATGCTTTCGTTCTTATATGTTCTATCTTAACATAAATTTTAATTTTAAAGTGTTTTTCATTTGGCCATCTGCCATGACAACACAGCATATTTGTGGAGAGAAATCAATTCAAGAATCGAAGACACTGTTTCCTCCAAAGTTACCAGTAAGAGGCAGCACCATAAATCTTCATCAGGGATATCAGGGTTAGACATCTGTGGTTATTACAGCGGGTCATATACGCAGCATCTGACATTATTCTCTAATATTAACACAATTCCTCCCACGAATAAAACTGGATATTCAGCTTCCAAGCTTCCCAAAATACTAATTCAAGTAAAATAACAAAGGTTAGTTCCATTTATTTATTGAAGCCACTTGCTAACTAAATATCTGATCCTAAGAAATTTACAATTTGATGCTGCAGCACAGAAAGGAAAAGAATATGCACCCAATACAGAAAAAGAATTGCCACTTTGAGAGATTTTATTACAAAACCTGTGATACTTGGTCTTCTTACAGTCCTTAGACCTTGAGATCATTTGAATACACCAGAACCTCAGCTACTTGCTTGCACTTATTATTAGTCTGGAAAATATCGATTGCAATGCCATAAAAAGCTAAAAATCAAGCAGCACTCACCCAATCACCACAAAAGTATTTTTTAGGAGATGGATTCATTAGATTTAGATGCTTAGAATAGTAGTACTTCAAAGAAAGCTATCAAACAATCCAAATGGTTTTCTACAGGAATTTGAGTGATTTAATTCAAAAATAAGAATGGTTAAACAGTGCAAGCAATCTTCTGAAAACAGGCACTCAACACCAAATATGTTAACACGCTTCCTTTGCATAAATCTGTGCTCTGAGCTAAAATGTGTAACTGTATTTGAAAACAAGCAGTCATCACATCAGATTCCACGTTTACAGCTAGTATTTTGAAATTTTTGTGTTCAGAAATGAAATTCACATTTCTGCTACAACTCTGAGAATGAGTAGTGAAATAGGTATAAATTTCTTCTTTTTCTTACTCTTTTCTCTGTTGACTTGAGACTAATAACTGTTAACATTTCCTAAGGAACAGTTACCCAATTCAGAGTGGCAGTTCAGAGCTAGGAAGCAGAAAAACAGGCACTACATAAAACAAATTCAAACAAAATGAAACAGAACAAATGTGCTTCCCATTAAAAAAAAAATATAAAAAATTAAATGAGCAGAGTGGGGTCCATGAGGGGATTGGTCACCCCATGATAATCTCCTTATGCAGGCTCTGAACTGACATCCCTCTGGGACCCAGTTGTTCCTTCAGTCGTTGCTAGCTTACTCAGCATGTTTTTCGCTTTAACAAGTGCACTTGCAGCCATCCTCACACAGAATCACATGATCACCAAATATGCTGTTTTTATAAACCTTTGAAGAAACATATTATAATGTATGTGGCAAAAAGAAGTGACAGCGACGAAAGATTCAGTAACCTCAACAGCAAGGTTCAAAAAGAAATGAGCTTTTCAATGTGAGTAAAGGTTGCAAGCTAGGGTCTTGTCTTTTACTGTCTTACTAAATTTTCATCATTATAGAGTGCTTTATAAATTAGAATGGGTTTTCCCCATAATTGCAATCATTTCCAAAGTACATTAGTGTTCAAGTAGCAATTTGTGCTTTATTCAGTGTTGTAAGCAACAAATACGAGAATTTTAAAATGTACCTATTTCCTCACATTTGGTGCAAGTCAAAAATGTATGAAAAATTCCTCAAGCATACACCTGCACAAAATAGAATCTTGTTTCTCTTGAAAAACTATGTATTTACACAGCAGACTTCTTGGGGCTCATTCCTTAACTGGGTAGTATATCAGCAGAGTTTACTGAAATCTTTCTGTTTGCTGGACTTGGTGAACTGTCTTTCTCTTCTATGATTTTATAATTCCAAAAATCAAATAAAATACTAAGGTCTAGTAAACTTGCCATTTCTAAAATGCCGATAAACTTGGAAAAATTATGAAAAATGTAAATTATTACAAAAAAAGCTATTATGTTTTGAAATTATTTAGTTTTTAACCCAGGAAAGTTGAGGAGGAGCCAAAAGCAAGCTTGCTACCTTTCTCTGAGCTGAGGCTCATTCCTTTCTGTACATCTGAGAAGAGATCAGAGTAGCCTATGAGCTATCGTCAATTTCCTGTGATGCAGCTATGGTCCCCAAGGAGGCAGGCTGCCATCCAGTCATTTTCATAACACACTTCATCTCTTCCCATTATTACCAGGACCAAAAGCACTTTGAAAAATATACTGAGGTTTTTCCTCCGTATGTATCAATAGCATGAAAATTGTCATGCTATTAGCAAGATCTCAATCCTAGTTACCATAGCTGGTTTTATTGATATCCTTAACAAGTATTCACATCACCTCTTGGACAATACTTCTAGCATGAGATATAGTTGGTCTTAGACTTAGCTTGGCATAAATAGGACTATAGGACAAATATTAGTTATGGTCATAAAGTCAGCCATGCCTTTAAAAAAAAAAAAGTTTAAAGTGGGATTGTTAACTCTACACCCTTTCCATAACACAGCCAGGGTTTTTTTTTATAATGAAGCACTAATGTGTCTCTTGTCTCTAGTGAATAGCCATTTCTTTAGTCATGCAATAATATCTCCTGAAGGTAGGAGAGACAGTAACAAAAGGATACCCAGATTTCTCACTTTACCCTTCCCTCTCCTGAACAGCTAATCTAACTAACTTATACTAGAGGAAATGTAATTACCATGCACCAAGTGTGGAGAGAAGTGATTAAGATGTTTTGGGTAAGGTTTCGGTGGAAGAAAGTAAAAAAACCTGGATCTCTTGGGGAGGGAAAGGGTAAGGCTCTGGATAAGGTGATTTGATAGAGAAACCGTGGTTATAATTTGCAGAATAGCAAAAAAAAACCCCTTTCACTAACTTGCTAATTTGGCACCTATGACATGCTAAAGTTACTAGATGGCAGGTATGGTTACATGTGAAAGTAGTTGCTAATTCTTTTCACAGGTAGGAGTTTTATTACATGAATAACCTTAAAACATATACTATTACAGTACCATGCATTTTATGTTTACTTATTTGTGATCTTTAAACAGGAATGTTTTAAGGCCAAATAAATAAATAAAATGCCTTTCCTGACAATGTGGGGTAAAACCACAAGCAGAATTGCCATATCCATGCTCTTCCTGGGTAACAGTGCACCACAGCAAAAAGCACCCTGGAATGTCAGCACCTTAGTTCTCCTCCAATTTTCTTAACATAACGCATGCGGTCTGATGGCCAAGACATGAAGTCTGCAGACTGCTCCAAATCCAATCTCACCAGTCCAACAGATGGTCTCATTCTTCTCTGTGTTTAAAGTTAAACATATGATTAGAAATCAGGATCATGCCTATGGTGCTTAGCACTTTACAGAATCACAACTGCAACAGCAATTTGCGTCCTGTTGATTACATTTGTGACTTTGAGACACAAAGCAAGAGGATGGCTTTCAAGCTAGACTAGAGCACACTTAATTAGGGGTTGAAACAAAAAGTAATAGGTTGTGGGTTTCAGATGGATTAGAATTGAGTTTGGATGCAAGCTAACAAAACAGTTTTCTCAATATCATTTCATCTGTAGTTTATAAAAGGTATTTTAAGAAAACTTCATGTTTAGTAATTTTTCAGTATGAGAGTCCTCAGATTTCTCAGGCATATGACAGTTAACCTGTAATGTGTCTTATAAATCATCTCTATAACACTAAAAGCATGAACAGAAGTGCTTGGTTGTTAAAAAAAAAAAAATTTAAATAATAATTAATTGGGACACTTCTGGTGATACCGAGAGCAAAAACAGAAAACACATGAACTTGCGAACTTAAAGAGCGTCAGTGTTAAACAAAAATGTCCAAGGACACACCAGTCTTACATCTCAATGCTGTAATTTGCTCTTGATGCACCCTATCTCTGATTGCAGCAATAAACTGCAAAAACTGTGGCAGCTTAGCTGGTTTCACCCCCAGGTGTTGGTTGCCATCCTCACTTGAGTTAAAATGCCACATTTTATAAGCGAGAAGAATTGTGCAATAATTTTTCATTTTGTCTAATGCAAAATCAGTTGGCATAGTTTAAATGACTGCTGACAGCTTTAACTTTATCTTCACACGAAAAAATGTTGAGAGAACAGTGAGAAAAATATGATCACAGGGAAAACCCTACCTCAGCCCTGAGAAATGCAAGTCTTCCTTGGCATTCCCATGGAACCAAAAAATACACTCTTTGCTTGAAAGAACATGAAGTAGAAAACTACCTTTTCCAGTCTTCAAGTTATTTCAGTAGTCAACAGAATGCTATTGTCTTTGTATTTACAACACTTCAAATGGGAACTGCAAAGAAAGTAGGCTGCAAATATTCCTGAAGAATCATGAAAAGAAAGCCCACAGAAATTAGACATAACTTAGATAATATAATTTAAAAAAAAAAATAGAAGTGCATATTTTGCTATGAAATGGAACAGAATTTTCAGTTAGCCATCAATGAAATAGTAGTCAGCCATGACATCTCCAAATCCAGATTTCTCCAAAGGCTGACGGAGTTTAAATTTAAAACTTCATATGAAGTTCCCCTTTGGAATCTAAGTTTTAGTCCTATTTTAGAATTTGTCGCAAGTCCTTCAAAAGAAAACATGGAAGGTGATACTGGGGTATGCTGCTTCATTGCTGTCTTCTGTCAGCGAGGGGTTGGCACAGCTGTGCAATCACGTTATTACCAGTATCTCACCCTGGGTCATTTGTTTGCATTGAAGACTTTATATTTTGTCGTGGTTTAACCCGGCTGGCAACTAAGCACCACGCAGCCGCACGCTCACTCCCTGCCTCCCTCACTGGGATGGGGGAGAGAATCGGAGAAAAAGAGTAAGACCCGTGGGTTGAGATAGAGACAGTTTAATAAGAGAGAAGAATAACAACAGTAATAATAATAATGGTAAGAAAATATACAGAATATATAAAACAAGTGATGCACAATGCAATTGCTCACCACCCGCCGACCGATGCCCAGCCCGTCCCGAGCAGCGATCGCTCCCCCCGAGCCGCAACCACACCGCCCGAGCTGCGATCACTCTGCCCGCGACCGACCGACTGACTAAACCCCCCCGAGCATGACGTTATATGGCATGGAATAGCTCTGTGGTCAGTTTGGGTCAGCTGTCCTGGCTGTGCTGTACTCCCAGCTTGTTATGCACCTGGCCGAGCAGGAGAAGCTCAAAAAGTCCTTGAGTAGTCTGAGCACTACTTGGCAACAACTGAAAACATCAGTGTGTTATCAACATTCTTGTAATACTAAATCCAAAACACAGCACTATGCCAGCTTCTGTGAAGAAAATTAACTCTGTCCCAGCCGAAACCAGGACAATTTATTGCTAGATACACTCACATTCAAGGTTTTCCTTTCTCTGCCAGGAAAAAGATATTGAAAACAGAACACTTCCATTAGCAGAGTATGATATTCCACTGAGAAGAAATTGGGTCATGTACTTGAAGCATGATTTATTCAGATGGTTTGCTGCACTCCAAATGGAGCTCATTTTCTGCCCTGTTCAGTAGAAAATACATACAAGGTTCTGCAGAGGAAAAGCCACAGAAGGTCACCGAGGCATTTTCTACAAAGGGACAAGGCATTTAGCAGGAAACACTTTGAGGTGAAGTGCATAATTCCCTTTTGCAGCATGTTTCTGAAGGATAAAGGTGTTGAGGTTAGTTTTTCCCCTCCTTACTCCCAGACCCTGGAATCTCGTTTAACAGAAGCTGAAAGTCATTTTAGTGGAAAATATTTTTGAATTTTCCAGAGTTAATCCACCTTTCAGCTACAGCAATGACGAGATACGCATTAGCCAAAGTTGAAACACTGCAGGCCTCTAGGACAGAAATCTGACTGCCTAATACCCAGACTCTGATAACATGAGAACACTTATGCCCATACCCTCCTTTGGCACTGTGCCCATTCACAGGATGACAGGCTAATTTTATGTGAGCAGAGGGGAAGGATTTCAGCAGTATGTAGGATTTGACATCTCTTTTCAAGATGATCTTCTCAAGGGCAATTTATGCCAGCCAAGCCAGATACTTCATAACAGAAAGATCTCATGCTGACAGAGCCAGGAAATAATTTCCTTTTTCTGGGGAAAAAATGTTACTTTCACCTAAAGGTTTCATCATTTAGGAGAAGGTCTCCTGTTAATGAAAATACAGAGGAAAAAAGATCAAGTGTGATTTCTTAATACTCTAGGACAGCTAGAGGTTTTGAAAATTATATTTGGGATTTTTTTTATTTGCATATTACATTATATTATGTTGTTATATTTATTATATTACATTGTATCAGTTGTAGCAATGTATACATACCTATAGTTATAACTTAATATTTTCTTAATATTACATTGCTGAGAACAGCTGTTTTCTAGCATCAGCTGAAATGTCTTGTTTTCATTACAATGCACTGCAGCCACTGTGATTTAGAAAAAAAGTTTGAAAAGCTGATTTAGAATAAGATACATTTCAATAAAAAATAAGTAGTAAGCCTTTTAACACTTAAAAATACTAAAGTATTTCAAGTATAAATTAATTTCTACATTTCTAAATGAAAATTATCTGAAACAAACATTTGGAAGAAGGATATTCTGTAAGAAATTTTTGCGCATGCTTGCCCTTGTCCCACCTAGAATGAAAAACAAAATTTGAAATGTGATGAGTGAGAAGTAAATTTGTTAATTTTGGATAAATACTAAGGGATATACAATCAATTACTGCTTTTTTGTTGTTGTTTTTAATCTTCTGTTGGATTTAGGCTGGGATGTTTCTTTAAATAGTGTCATGGCTCCAAATTCTGAAATAGGAAGACATGCAACTTCCTTAGCAACACTATGAAGTCTTTAGCTATATATTCTTTCTTTAAAAGCTAACCTCAAATGATGAAATTCAAAACCTGATAAACCACTATAATTCCACAGGTACAGAACAGCTGCTGAACTTGCAGTTGCCCTCAGGGCTTTGGTGGGTGTACTATGCAGATTCAATAGATTCAGTTCACAACTTTGATCTTTATTTTCAGAAATAAAAAAAAAGTTCTCCTGACACAGGACAAGAACAACTGCTCACTGCTCTCCAGTTGCCACAGCAATGGGTATTCTAAAATAATATGATGACAGATAATTGAACTCAGACCCAATATTAAGCAGTTATTTTGCTACTTGTCAGCCGCCTTGGGACCATTCTTACAGTTAAGATGTTTTTCTCCACACATGGGGAAATAATAAAATTAGCTGTTGGGATAAAGGACAATTTCCCAGACCAGCCATGAAAGACTCTACAGGCAACTACTTCCCCAAGGTTGCCCCTCCCTGTCAATGAAGCGTGATTCCACTTTCTGCCCACCTGGAGTCCTTTTGCAGAAGGACCAGTGGATGCACTGCTCTGGCGTGCTCTTCCTCAGACTCCTCACCAGACTAGAAGGCCAGATCATTCAATCTGGCCATGAGACAAATACCATACCAGGAAAACAGTGTGCTCAGCCTGCTCTGGACTCTCCACTGGCATGAAGCAAATTAATCCTTTCCAGTTGAAACAAATCATAACCACTGAGGCTCTGGGAATTTTGTCTAGGGCCCATACCTAGCCAGAGGCCAGGTCTCTGATGCTTCTATACAACTGCATTTTACAGTGAAAATGTTATTGTTTGCCAGTGATCAGCAAGCACAGCTAATGACTTTCCTATAAGGAAATTTGGTGTGATGCATGTGTTGGTCAAATTACACAGACCAAAAGGCCACTTGATGGTGGCCCAGTGAACTGGGCACTGAAAAAAATGGTCATAAACCAGGTGAACCTTAATTAAGTAAATGTCCTGAAATTGCTTCTCCGAATAAACAACTGCCATTACTGCTTCAAAAATGGTTTTGAAGCACAAATGGAATCACTAATTGGAGATGAGGTAGTATGTTCATGAAGGGAAAAGCATGGATCTGGAAGGGTGTGTCTCTAAGTACATGTCTATAGCACACAAGGGAGCAGGCATCAGAGCTCGTAATAGCTCACTACTGGAAGTAGCAGCGCAGCCAGTGCAAGGCTCTATGACTGCTGGAAGCAAGGTCCACTGTGCCCCTGTACAGCACAGCATGAAAGAGCCAGCACACCAGCTTGTACTTTGTGTTTCTGTATAGGATAGA
>JAKFQP010000064.1:1420922-1527859 GCA_023375905.1 Nycticorax nycticorax | reverse complement strand
ACACATTTGTAACCAAATTTATTTATTTGTGCAGGTACAAGTAAACTCCTATCAGAAACATCCTTTATTTCACGGTGTCTTCACAAGTTGCTTTGCTTGAGGTTTGACCAAGGCTATTTAAAATATTTGTAGTCACCATTATACATGCACATGAGTACAGACACTCTGGAAGGATTGTACTGCTGTCACTACCTTTAGTTTGAACCTTATTCAGACCCTGTGGGACTGCACTGTTGTTTACTGTCTAGTAGCTCAGACATTATTTTCTCTGGAGATAGCTACCCAGAAAGAACCTTGTGACAGAATGGAAACTCGCTACCAAGAAACCCACAGGGGAACAGTTTGAAGATCTCTGTACTAGCTGCTGAGAGGATAAAAATGTGTAATAATAGAACACCAGACCTCTCCTAATGGAAAGCGTGAATTTGTTTGGTTTCGGTTTATTTGCTCATTTGTTTGCTTAGAGTGCCAAACTTGCAGTCTTACAAAAGCAGTGAACCCAGAAATTTCAGTTCAGAGATGTGCAGCTTGACAGAGGGAATTGCACAGGGAGAGCTTTTCTTCTCCTGTCCCTTTGCAGCTTCAGTCTAATTGCTGTATCGGTGGAGGAACAAAGGCTCAGAAGAAATATCTGTACATATCCACAGTGTGCAGCTGCTTGCCCTTAACATCTTGTATATTTACTGCAATGAAAAATAAAGCTTTTGTATGTTAGGAGAAAAGATTGCAATGAAAAATAAGGAGGGTATTGTGGTTGGTCACTGGAGACGTATTCAGCGATGATGAATGATGTAGCGTAATTAGTGAAGATCAGAGGGAAAGAAATTTTAAAGCATTCTACGTCAGGAAGGCCTGCTGGAGATGCTGCAACTTTTTATACATGCTAATGCTCACTTCACCAAATCATAAAAGGTGTCCTAAAACATGAAGGGGGCTCTCAAACTGCACTTACAGGATGATAGGAAGAATAATTTCTTTCCTAAACTGATTTATTGTTGCTATTTATGAGCAATAGAATTTATAATAATTTACACATTTATTTAAGATTTGAAAGCTTTCAAAAATCTTCCAGGCTAAACAAATTTAGAGTGGGAGAACACAGTGTGATTTTACTTATCAGCTGTGAAACAATCTTACTAAGGGTCACTATTCACAGGGTCTTTTTCTCAGGGTCTCTATTCACAATAGCAGTCATACAGTATCTGATCCCATGATATTCACCAAAATCACACTTTTTGTCTTTTTTGCATTACCATCTGGGATAGTTTTTTGTTTTAACTGTGCAAAGAGACCCACTACTTTTGCTGGTTCTTTCCCCTCCACAGGAATTTTCTTCCTATTACTTACCCTTTCTTCTGCAAGGGAAAATTAGAAAGCATTAAGCACTAAATCATACCTTAAAATCATTTCTTCCTTTACAAATAAAAGCACTCGTGAGCATCTCCACAAGATTTTTTTGCCAGAGGTTCTAACGAACAGCAATTCAACATTTTTGTCTTAAGCATTCAGGAAAAGGATTCATGTCAGGGGTGAAAAAGGTTTTGAGTCAAATGTGGGGCACATATGATGAATGTCAGAGCACAAGGCGTTCATGAAAAGGCTTATGTGTTTGTAACATAAATGCATTCAGACTGCAGGACGGGAACAAACAATTTTATACAGCAAAAGCAGCTAAACTCAGCTACATGCTAAAAACAAAAAGCATGATGGTTTCCACAAATTGAACAGTTCTAGGGCACCAGTCTCAAAGGGATTTATATACTGCCTGAACACATACTGTATACATAGAAACTCACGTACAGCTTTGGGAGCGAAATCTAAATGTAGGCTTTACCATCATTAAGGCAAACAACAGTATGTCAGCTTCAAAGAGTACAAAGGATTTGCTAGGGGGTATGCAAAGAAGCAAAGGTATCTCACAGATGCAGTAAGAAGTCTTTTAAGAAGTCAGCTTCAGGTTTTCAGCCTTCTGGCTCCAGAAGTACCTCCACCACCTCTGCCCACGGTGTCCCAGTATCGGAACAACAAACTGCTCTGGGGCTGTGTGCTGGAAGAGCAAGCAAGAGAGTGTGAGGAGGAAGCAATCATTAGTGGACTTGATGTAACAACTTGCTTAGAGCCAGGCTTAGACCAATACATTCTGCCCTGATCTCTTTTAATCAAATAGCCACTGGTGACAATGAAAACAGTGCTGTAAATATGTGTGTGGCAGCTGCTGTGTTGGCCAACTGACTGAACTGTCAGGATTAAAAGCATGAAATATTGACCGGAGCTATAATAGCTTTGTATCCTCAGTGGATCAAGGGCAGAAAAGGCACCATGACACTGCCACAGCCTTCAGTAACATGCATATGATTCACAAACACAGATTAATGTGTTTTCTGTGCCGCATGTTGCCTCAGCATACAACAAAGATCAAATAGAAAAGGGAGAGGACAAACAAACCAAGGAAGTGAGACTACAGGTGAAGCAAAGAGACCAGAACAGCTCCTTGGAAGAAATCAATTTTAAGGGTTTTGGTGATGATTAGGACACGTGGGAGATACAGGGACCTACCCAGGGCAAAAGGGAAAGTACCAGGGACTAAAGGGAGACAATAATGGGCAGAAAAATGGAAGGAGCATCAGGAGCAGAAACAGACCAGGGAAGAGAGGTAAAACAAAAGTAAGTGGAGAATTTGTGGAGTACAGGGAAACACAGTACAAGCAAAGTGCAGTCCCAGAGAAGACATCCAAGAAGGTGGTGGGGTAGGCCAAGCTGCAGAATATAAGTCCTTTAACAAAGCTGCTTCTTCATGTGGGCTGAGGGAGCAAGACTGACAGGAATGCTAAGTGAGCAAATAACGTATTATAATTATTGCATGCACAGCAAAGATATCTTTAAATGTTTCAGGCAGTGGTGGGGGAGGGGAACATTCTGTTTTCATGGATTCTCCTTGCTTGAGACACACAGTCATCTTTGTATAATAGTGGATACCACTAAAACCTGAAGAAGCTGGTAACCTAGAAAATCTCTTCAAACATTCCTATGTACAACAGCCGTCAAAACTGTAACCTATTTAACTTAAATAGGTTAGCTCACTTAAATAATGTATCACAGAATAAATGTTTGAATTCCTATTTCAGCTTCTAGATGACCTTGGAGTGTCAGTGTGAATTTATGAAGATGACAGCAGGCTACATGCTGCAGAACAAACCATGTGTTGCAGCAAGCCGTTGTCAACAAGCCTTGTAAAAGCATACGACCTGCTCTACAGAGCAGCATTATTCCCAGTCATTCATATCTTTAAATGATGTCTGTGTACACTCAGACTTCATTTTTTTTGCCTTCATCGCCAGTAGCGATCATCAGGAAATGCTTAACTGTGATACCTCAGATCTACAGATTATCTCTGGTGCTACCTCAATTCCCTTGCCGTCTCTCAGAATAAAGGGGTTGTGTTATGTGTTTGTGTTGTGTGTCTCCTTGAGGGTGAAACACAAGATTAATGCCTTTTAAACAAGTTAAAGGGGTATGGAATGTTAAAGGGTTTCTACATCTTTCATGTCACTAGAAAGCTTTTCTTGCCCCTGTGGAATTTTATACTAAATGCACTTCATCAAAGAGCCAGTGTAGTTGCTGTACCTATTCCTATACCTATATACCTATGTAGGTATCTACCTACACAGATACCTATCCTAAAAGGTGGCAGACAACAGTAGATCTGAGCTTCATCTTGAAGCTAAAACCACGCTAGTGAAATTCAACAAGAAAGCCATGCTATGTGCTCTAGTGATAGGCAGCATTTCACTTTCCATCTTGTAACCAGAAAAACTAGACTTCAATCAGGGAACACTCCTTAGTCAACCTTCTTCAAAAGAAATCAGCATTAAAATGCCAAATGTCAAAGCACAGAGACTTTGATGGTGTCCTGTAGGGGAAATGTCAAAGGCAGGAGAAGGTGAAAGTAAAACTATGCCAAAACTACCTATCATTCATCTATAATTCAAAATGCAGACAGCATCTCCTAGCTACCAAAAAAGTTTCTTGAGCTTCATGATCCATGCAGCTGACCTTGCACTACAGGGCTACGCTGACGCTGTACGCTTTCCAGCAGAAAGCTTGAGTGCAGATTTCACTTACCAGTCTGGCAGCTACAGAAGAGAATGATGGGAAACACTGAAAAAACCCTCTGTAATTACAGCCCAAACATGCAAGGCAATAAGCCTCTTCCACAGTGCGTTGAAATCATCCCTGTTTTCCACGCTCTTTTCAAAGGTCACCCACCTTCCCTGCAAATTTAATGAGTTATAACTAGCTTAGCTGAAGTGTCTCACCTTAGATTTGGATTTATAGCCATTAGTAGAGATATGAGAGACTAGATGTTTT
Source organism: Nycticorax nycticorax (assembly GCA_023375905.1). NCBI lineage: Eukaryota > Metazoa > Chordata > Aves > Pelecaniformes > Ardeidae > Nycticorax > Nycticorax nycticorax. Next base: position 1,523,491 of record JAKFQP010000064.1, on the reverse strand, counting down.
CCCCTGTCAATATTCTTCTAATAGGAAACCCAAAATTTCCTTTCCACTGAAACAAGGGATAACATAATCTAGTTCAAGGCAGTATACCTTGCACAGATGGCCCAGAAACATATGATAGATTTTAATGGTCTTCAAATCAGACGCAATATGTACTTACATTGACATCATTTTAACACATTAAAAGTTTCAGACAGTATTTCCTTTCCAACTTTTCCTTCCTTCCAATGCACACATAATTTAAATAAGTTTATCTTAATTATTTTCATGTTGATTGGGTTTTGGGTTTTTTTTAGGTGGGTGAGGCAAGCAGCACAGAAGGAAACAAATTGAGACTGGGAGAAACTAAACACCTCTTGTTTCAAAAAAGATCTTCAATTTATATAGCTCCTTATCACACCAAAACGTATTTGTGCAACAGCATCATCAGTGATAACAGCAGAGGTCTGGAAGAAGTAGTGTTTGTTCATTAACAGTTCCTGCAGAATCATAGGAGGACAATACATAACAGATTGGTTTTTTCTGGGATCTGCTGAGCTGATGGCCAACACTTTTCTCATATTCAAGTTCTTTCCAAACAAGCAATGGCTATTTTAAAGATATCTGTGGCAGACACTTACAGACAGATTTTCAGGAGTGCTGAACATCCACCCCAGCAGGAATCAACAGGACCTGCAGGCACTTGGCCTCTCTAAAAAGTAGAGCTATAAATTCCAGTAGATTTTCTCCCTGTGCTATTATAACAAGTTAAAGTAGGTCACAATTTCTGCCTACATTGTCAGTGACCTTTCATTATTATTTTAAATCTTGGCATGACATACTTGTTTTCCAAAAGCTCAATTTTCTGCAGTTAACACAGAGAACATATATACATACAGTACATTTATAGATCTATTGAATAAATACACAAAATCATGAAAAAGAACCACTAGCAACCCTTGCTGGAGTATAAATATGTCTCATGAAAAGCTTAGCTATCATGTACCCAAAGCGTTATTTGTTCTCAGGGAATATAGGAAACTGATAATGGACTAAACATAGATTCTGAATAAAGCTGTTTTCAAAATACAGCACTTGTCCCTGTAAGTATGAGTTCTGAATAGTGACTGAGATATGCTACTCTTAGTCAGTATAACCTGTTCATCAGAGCACTTGCAACTGTCAAATGTTGCTCTGTACAGAGAGATACCAGTAAAAATATCATTAAAAAATTAATTCAAGTGCAGCCTCACTCATGACTGAGGGATCAGAGATACTAAAATGCAATGCAAGTTTCTCACAAACACTGCCAAGCCTTGGGGCACTAGGCGGGTATCAGCTGCCAGTGCAGACAAGCAGCAGCAGAATTGAAGCCAAGACTCTGAAGGTGGAACAAGATGGGAAATTCAATGGTAAATCTTCCTTCCGTTTTTGACCAACAGAGAAAAGATGTCAGTTATGAAGACCACAATTCTCCACCTACTAACACCTGACACTTGCCTAACTGTCATGTACTTTGAGACCAGAGTTATGTATTGCAGGTCAGATAAAACCTTCCATTCCTCCCTGCAGAACTTCTATTTTGTCCTTCTTTTTCTGTTTATTGTTATAATAAAAGGAGGAAAAATCCTGGTACATGCAAGAGCATATGTTTGTGTGAAATCTCTCTAATTAATTGCTTGCTTAGCTGTAGGCAGACTTGATGAGCACTAGCAGAATAGATGGGAATTAAATCTGGGGGTGAAGGGATTATGTTCTGAGGAAATCAATCTTTTGTATAGATATATCTTTAGGCTTTGCAGCTATTATTTGCACAATGCATTTAAAAATAGATCATTCACAATGTGTTCACATGTAATTCTCAAAGACTTCATGAACACATTCAACTCAGGAGACTGGGCAGGTTGTAAGTATCTTTTCCATGCAAGCTACTGTTGTGTATTAGACCCAGATAGACAGTGACCTTTGCCAAATCCTTCACTATTGCTAGCTCTTCTAAGGTCAAAGTGATGTGAAATCAGTTTTTCACAAACGTCGTCTTTTCTTTCATGGCTGCTGTTGATGGTCCTTGTGGAATGATGCGTGAAAAGACAGGCTGACAAAGCCTGACCCCAAAGTACTAGCCTCTCCAGAATAAGGTGTTTTGAAACACAGCATCACCTTTCTTAAAGGTGGGTGGAGAAGAAAGAGACTATCGCAGCACATTGTTGGCACATCCTACTATCAAACTAAGCTGGTTTCTGCTCAGCTGTGCTGGTCAGCAAGTGAGGAATGGAGCCCAGAGGCTTCATGCTGCCAAAGCAGAGACTGCAGAGGTCACGGTATGCCTGGCAATCCACAAAGAGAAACAAAGACAATTCCTCCGCCCCTTTACTTTGGCATCACAGAGTGCTAGAGTATACTTGCAGAAAGACTGTGTACGAGTGTGAGTTTAACCCAGAGTATGTGACTTTCCTGATGAACAGTGTTTTTCTTCTAGGTCCTTTATTGCACTGGTCTGAACAGCCTCTGTTATAAGCAAATTAAGCAAACTCTTTTGTGATTTTAATATCTATCTTTTAGAAACACACTTTTCAGAATACAGTGTTTGCCATACACCAATTCTTGCATCTTCTGTCTGTCTCTTATGATTTATGGATTTCCCATTAAGATTGGCATCATGCTATGTTCTGAAATAGAGGGAGAATACTACAAGTATTTTAGTAAACATTCTGTGTTGACTAATACATTTTTAAGTATTACAGAGAATATTTTAAAATAAAAATCGTAACTGCTGTACTCAGTTCTCTAGGAGAGGCCATTTAAATAGCCAGCCTGGAGAATGGGTTGAACAGTGGGAGGTCCCCAGCCTGTGGGGGTCCAGTCTGAGGGAGATACTGAATTCACTGTAGTCAAATGCCATGCTGATGGCAACACAGTCCAGAAGAACTTTACAAAGATAAGTGAGTAAAAAGGTGACAGAAGAGCTTCAGCAATGATAAATTTAAGATGATGCCAATAGGTAAAAATAATCAAGACCTTGCCTGCAGGATACTGAACTCAGATTTGGCAGTTACAACTCAGGAACAAGATTGTGGTGTCATAACTGAAAGGTTTCTGAAAGCTTTGGCTCTATGTCTAGTGGCAGTTAAGAAACCCAAGAAAATGTTGGCCATCATCACAAAGGACATCAAGCAATAAGACACCTGGTTCTTGCTGCTATCCAAAACCTTAGCACAGTCACATCCTGAGTACCATAGGTTGTTCTGGCCTCTGCAACTTAATAAGGTGGTAAAGGAATCAGAGGGAAGGTCCTGAGGATGGTGACTAAAGAGATCAAAGAAATGGAGCAGCTACCCCCCCAGGAGTAGTTGCTTTGCCAGGCAAGAAGGTGGAGGAGGGATATGACCAAGATTTACACAATCATACAGGCAGTGGATAAGGTGAATACAGAACAGTCCCCATCCCTGGAGGTATTTAAAAGATGGGTAGATGAGGTGCTTAGGGATATGGGTTTGTAGTGGGATGGCAGGGTTAGGTTAATGGTTGGACTTGATGATCTTAAAGGTCTTCTCCAACCATAACGATTATATGATCCTATGAACTGTTATCAAATCTCACATACCCAGTGAGTCAAGGGAACCCAATGAAACTGGGAGATCAGTTTAAAACATACATAAAAAAGCAGATTTTTTTTTTTTTTTNTTTTTTTTTTTTTTTTTTTTTTTTTTAATATGGGGTTAGTGAGTATCTGGAACTCACAGATGGTCAGGGAGTCAGTCAGATGGTCAGTGTCAGCCAGTGCAAAGAGGAACAAGGCAAATTTATGGACCACAGGTCCATTAAAGAGATACTGGTGGAAGAGGCAGGAATGTATCTTCTAATATCCTTAATATGGTGACTATGGATGTTGGAAGGGTACAAAGGACATGGACTGCAGATAGTAATCAGCCTTGCACTCACTTGCCCTAAAAACATGTCCTACCTTCTCCAGAGTGCAGGTCCAGATGGATCATTTGTATACCACAGCAAAACTTTTTCATCTGGCCTTTGACAAGCTTTGCTCATCAAGGTTTATTCTAATGTTTATACCCTCAGAACTGCCATACAATAACCAGTAATAAAAACTCAGTCTGCTACCAGTTTTTTTTTTCTTCAAAGTATGGAATTGCCAAAAGTCACTCTGCTGCATTTCCTAAGAATGAAAAAAATGGAATAGCCTTAAAGTGAGCTGTTCTATGACTTTGCAACAGTGCAAACCTGCACCGTATATAGTAGCACTGGAAAAAGAGAACAGAAGATTTTTGCCTCCAAGTGAAGTTCAACATCCTGAGATTTAAAACGTATACATGTTAAAATTATCAGAGGTACTGGCCATCAAATTTATTGTCTTAATATCAAAACAACATACAGAATAGGTATACATGGCCATTCATAAACACTGGAAGATTATAATTCCAGACCCACTGATACAATCTTATAACCGTATTTCATTCTTCTATATACACAAATACAATATAGCAGAACTAATGCCTATCTGTCTACTTCCCTTGCCTTTTGCTGTCTTTCACCTAACAGAATCTATTTAATTAGTAGCACCAACTAGCAGACTGCTGACAACCAGGTAGAACATCTCAGATAAAAAGCAGAAATCAGCTGCCAGGCAACAGCTCATTAAATCACTCTTCAGTGGAAAGTCAAATAAAGGCAAATGTAATTTGAAAAGTAATTTTAAAACCACTTCAAGACATACCCCACAAATATAGAGATGCCATTTTAAAATTACATGTATCCCATTCCTTTTGTCAGTGTCAATACTGTTAATCTTCTACATCAAGATATTTTCATGAATATTGATGTTAATATATGCAACATGTATTGCATTTTATCAGTCTGACAGAGAAATCTATGAGCAGCATGATTTTTTTCTTATGTACGCTCTTATCTCAGTGCTAATTAAAAACATGATCTAAACCAATTTAATACCAAACCAAAAATATGTATTTCAATACAGTGGAGAAAATACACTTTCAAATGGTTCTAAACCAAGTAATTTCCTAGCATGCTTTACAATCATTTTTTTCCTGTTACATACACAGTTGCCAAAGTCTTCATTCTTGCCAGATATTAAGGGTAGCTGTATTTATTAATATGGTATTTGTTCAGTTTTATAAGATGCTTGTGTATGGAGGTAAGTTATAGAAAAACGTAGTAATTCTACCTCAGTTTATATCATCATGCTAGTCCTTCCCAGGTAGGATGCTTTGAAGTATTTCGTCCTTTAAAGAGCTTTATTTCTTTATATTTACTCTCTTAATCTGAATTATATTCTTTTTATGGTGACTATGTTTACACACAATGCAGACACTAGCCAGACATTTCTCTATATTGTCTCAAACCAGATACAGCCCCCACTAGTGCAGGTCTCCTACATATTCATCAAACAGATAAGTTTAAGAGTTCACTTAACAATGTGCAGAAGAGCTTTATTCTCCCAGCCCCATTTAAGCCTCTATATCTATCTTTGGTCTTTCCATGACACATTTTCTATTAACTGTTCAGATCTTTTTCCTGGTGAGATTACCTGCTCAGTGGGAACAAAATTCGGATCAAAAGTACATGCATTCTTATTCATGTGCCTGAACTCTTGCATCTCAGCAGTCAGGACAGATCTGTTTATATACCTAATCTACATCCCCTGGTGTTAATGTTGGTGTGCTCCACACCTCAGGTCCTACAGTTAGTGACAAAATGAGTGATAATAAATCACCTGAGGGATGACTGAGATCATTAGGCCAGGAAAGCACCACATCTCCATTTGGCAACAGCACAACAATAAATTTCACATCCATTCAGGATGAAACAAATACTGGGCACAAGACAACAGTTTTAGCCCTCAATCGCGCTGTGTGTGCACAAGAGTCATGAAAGGACGGATACAACCTTCTGTGGACTCCACACTCTTTGAGGCTCCTCATATCCCAGTACATATCCCAGTCATTTCAACCTGGCCAAAGCATTTTGAGAACATACCTGCATCAACAGGAAAAACAAACATCTAAGTCCACAGCAAACATATTTAGTTGAACATATTTAGTTTACTATTTTGGCTTTTCTTTTTTTTTTTTTTTTAATTGATTTTTAATATATGTAACAAAAAGAACACAGGAAAAAAACAATAATCTGAACACAGAAAGATATACGGCATGATCACAGAACAGTTTCTTAACATATTAGTCAAGAGAGTCCTACTGTATAGGATTTTCTTCAGTTGATCTGGAAGAAGGTTTTTCAACCAAACTTCTCATTTGCAAAATATGTGGATTTAACTGTAAAAAAATACTTTGAAAATTCATTTGGATTTCAGTTGTTTTGATTCAAAAGTGACATTAAAAAAAGTGACATTCATTTCTCAGTTTGAAAGCTCAGTATTTAATATATGAAACATCTAAATGTTACTTAAAAATTTTAAGCAAAATTATCTGAGGTTAATGTTTAAATCAATCACGATTTTTTTGGTCTGGTCTGTGAATAGTAAAGAAAAATAAAACCCAGCCCTCTACTTGGATGTTACAGGAAGTTATTTATATCCAGAGTATTCAGTACTCTATGAATCTCACACTCAGCCTTCTGTTTATCAAAACCTGTGAACATGCCCTTAAGATTATATTTCAGCTGTTCATCTCATTAATTGCTCCACTGGACTTCGATTTAAATTGGATAGGAAAACCTCTGCTCTGGGGATCCTAGTGGAAGCAGGCAATGCCTACCTAAATATTTACATGCATAAAAAGCCTAGCAAAAATCTTTGCATTAGTTTAACACCTTACCCCAAATCATAACAAATGTTCAAGATTTTTAAACAAATATGTAAACTTTCTGAATACACAATTTTAAGCAGCTCCTGACTTTTCACCTAAAGCCACTGCATGTGTCACCCTAGCTATATGCATGGCATTCATCATTATTTATCTTGCCATGGTTGGGCCTGCAGACCCACACTTGCATGCCCCATTTCTCCAGCGCTGATGTGAAAAAGGGACCTGAGCACTCTGTGCCCACTGAAAGCTCAAGTTCACTGGACATCTCCAGGAGGCCTTTGCTTTTCCATTTTCCTCCTCTCTACCAGATTCCCTATGAATCCTCCAGACACTTCCTTCTTTTTTCAGAGATTCCCCTGCAATTCCTGTACAATGAGCTCCAGTGACAGGTTTCAAAGTTGGGGCTTAAAGTGCTCTGTTATCCTGCTTTCAAAAATCATTGTCCCCCTGCTTGACACTCACTCTCATGCCATGGGCTTTATATGCTTCCTCTTTCTTTTAAGCATTACTTACTCCTACCCTGCTCACTTTTTCTCCTGTTGCCAGGACTATATTTGGCCCCCTGTTTCCAACTGTTCTGTATTTTGTTCACAAATAAGTTCTCTATGTGCTTGCATTACATATTTGGTCCCATGCCAAAGGTACCATTTTCTCCCACACCTCCCCTCTCGCTGTTGCCACTGGTTTGGCTCCCGCCTGAGCAAGGACTCCCTGGGCATGGGACAACATGCTTCCTTCCCGCTTCTTATTTTATACCTTATCTTTCTACTTGGGTGAAGTCAACAAAACCCCTTGTGGTGCCAACATTTCAGCATGGTGTCCTTTGGAGCCACAGAGGACAACTGGGATGGGGAGGAGGTGGGCCGATCAAGCACAGAGCGTCACCCCAGTTCTGTTTTCTGATTCCTTCCAAAATTGACAGGGTCATCCAGTCTGCTGCCACATGACACACACATGAACAGCTAAAAGACATTAGACTGACTGCATTGTAGGTCCTCAGCCCTTGATCACAAAGCAGAATGCGGCAGCCGATATCTTATGCATTAGCAGATATTCTCAGCTAGTAGGGGAACTAATTCAAAGATCGTAACTGAATAATAATAAGGGGCTTCCTTTTTATGACAGTGGCCTGGAGTAAACAAATTTTTAAATATGACCTTTTTCCTGGTTATCAGAAACAGCTGCATCCTGACCAAAAACCTCTCAACTTTCAGGCTCAATCCTGAGGTGTTTATTATCCAGAGAAGATGCAATTATTAACAATTTAATAGGGAACTGAAGTTATAATTATACAGAGAAGTCCAGTAATTACATCTTTGGAGACATAATTGGACTAAAAATAATGGTGATATTTTAGCTGGAAGAAATGATAAATAGAAGCAGCCAGATTAGTTGTGGTCTTACAAATGATTAGTTGTGAGAAGAGTAAATTTGAGTATACCATTTTATGCAATGTACCCATAAAGGCACTGTAACACTGTGAGTGAATAATTACACAGCAGTCTTAAGCAATAATTGATCAGGGAAATAATCTAAAAACCCAGTGTGTTGTGGGAGGAAGAGTGACATCTATTAGGAGATGAAATCATTCCTTTTGGCTATTTTTATTTTAACTCACTTAATTTTTACCATAGTGAGGATTTTAATTCTGTTCATGCATGTATCTTCTGCATTCAAAAAAGGGATCTAAAAAGAAGTGCCACAAGTGAGATGAGAAATCATTATTAAGAAGCTGCTGAAAACAGAAATTCTAATTTCTGATATCCAGGCCAGAATACTTTAGGCCCTTCTAGGGAAACAAGTTTTCTTCACACCTAATCAATCAAAACAAGCTTGGTCTCACTTGTACGTTTCCTTAAAGCTCCTGATTTCTAGATTGAACAGGTGGAAGCGAAAGTTGAGCATCCGACTCTGATGTGTGAATTGGAGAGGGTTCCCCATTCCTCTGTAGTTTTCAGAACAGAAAAACTTTCTTATCAGGAATTCTCCAGACCTCACTAAGTATGTTGTATTCAACCCTCAGTTCCCAGGAAAAACATTTCAGCTGGTGACCAGCAGTCCATCTAATAATCCGCCAACATTTTCTTGTTCCTAACTAAATTTTCACTGTATTTTAGATATTGTGAAGTCAATGCGATTTTAAACTGCCTCATACTTAACTGATATAATTGTTTAAAGAAGAGAGAGGAATAACTGCATTCTGTCATGAGTTTCATGCTGGGGTAACATAGGTACAAAACACTACTGTAACATATAATCAACTTAAACTGCCTTCAGCTGCATTACCATGAAGCTACAAATCCTACGGGGCACTGAGCCATTCGGCTGTGTGCACACGCAGAAATCATGCAACTAAATCAACACAAACACAGTTTTGTGCTATGCAAAACCTCCACAGAGCATGTTTAGACTCTGGAGGTGAAGACAGAAAGTGTTGGACTGGAGTACTTGAACTCATTTCATCTGAGAGGGCCTGAAAACTTGTACTCCGTAAAAATACATTCCAGCTTCTGGTCCCAAAGACAGACAAAAATAAACATCCAAGGACAGAAACATTGATCTTTTGCCACCTCTGTTTATTCCAGTTATTTTTAAAAATGCTTCTTAGCAATCTTGAAATTAATTAGTTATATGTGTAAAAAACTGGGCATCCAGAGAAAACTCTGGTTATTTTGGTTATTAAAAATTAATACATATCATTGGGTCACTTCCTTTCCCTTTGCTTTATTTCAGTTTTCTCCTCTTACTAAACAACCCACCATAATACCTGGCATATGCTTTATGCTAATGCACAAATCATGTTAAATAACTTATCTACCTTACAGACTCATTTCTAGTTAACACCCTTATAAAACCACAGTGTTTATTTTGATGAGGCAAATGACAACTTGTATCAGTTTATTTCATTAAAGTGCCAAAAGAAAAATTTAATACTCATTGCCACTATATTGGTTTTAGCTGGCATTGTAATCCCCCGATTTCCTAAGTCACAGACTCTTGTAGCATTACATGCTGTTCTTTAACATTTGCAAAAACTTGGTACCAGGTATTTGTTATAGAGTATTGTTTATATTTCCATAGCACTTTGGAGCAGTAGTAATGTATCAGGAATATACTGTTCCTCTCCAGTCATTCTTAACCATAAGCTAAACATACCTTGCCTTTGTAATCCTTCTTCATAAATTAATACTTCAACAATTCAACAATTTTTTTTCTTAGAATTCTAATAGTTCTTCATTGCCCTACATATGAAACTTGGATGCATGCTACATCCAAAACAGAGATTGTTTTAGTTTCATGATTATACCACACTGTTTTAACTAAACTTGATTCAGCTGAGAAATAACTATTTTTCTTTAATAGTCATACATTTGAATATACAATTTTGATGTGTAGCTCCTTTTTCTTTTGAAGCATGAATCCTATGAGGGTCATTCCAGAAAGAGAGCTGACATGGATTGTTAACAAAGCTAAATATCACTACAAAGAGACATTTCTGAGTAGTTTTCAAAAACAGATTCTCACCATTGCATTTTATTCTGTCATTTAGACACTGGCTTTTTAGAGCACAAGTGTGGAAACCCAAATTCGTTTCATTTGATGAGTGCAGATGTGGAATGGTATACCTTACCATACTTAACGTGACCTCATTGCTTTTGTAAAGCGCTATCCTGCCTAAATCAATTAACATTTGCCCAATTAGAAATTCCTAGCACGGAAAAAAACAGCAAGAGTTTACCTTGAAAAAAAAAGTCCGCTTTCTAGGGGAAAGGAGACTTCTCATGAAGTTCTCTAAATCCTTTTTAAAAGGATTGCTACTAGAATTAAACCAATAAAATTTCAGAGTTCTTTTTCCCCCTCCCCTCAACCGGTATAATTTCTTTCAAGCTGATTTCACCATTGCACACCTCCTGTCTGTAGTTATTCTGCACTTTATTTTCAGGAAGAAATCTACTATAGAGTTCAAGAATAAAAAATTATCTTTCTATGTTAGTACTAATAATTCATGAAAGAATCTCATCAAGGTGGAAGACAGGATGTGCTATATGAGAATGGATCCTATGTTTTTAGACAAATAAGTATAAACCAAGTAATACAGGTCAACTTTTGAGAAAGTGGCCTGGCTGAAACAAACGTCTGACTAAACTCTCTTACAGAGGCAGTATGCTTTTTTTTCCCCTCCAAAAAAGCAAACATTTTATATGGAAAACTGAGTCTTCATATAAAGCAAACTAGATATGACACCAAATGAACTCCCTCCCTTTGAATTAACAAGATTTTTCCTTCTTACTCACCACCCAGAGCAATATCATCAGGTACCCAGAAAATATATGTGTTGTGGTTTAACCCGGCTGGCAACTAAGCACCACGCAGCCGCACGCTCACTCCCCGCCTCCCTCACTGGGATGGGGGAGAGAATCGGAGAAGAAAAGTAAGACCCGTGGGTTGAGATAGAGACAGTTTAATAAGAGAGAAGAATAACAACAGTAATAATAATAATGGTAAGAGAATATACAGAATATATAAAACAAGTGATGCACAATGCAATTGCTCACCACCCGCTGACCGATGCCCAGCCCGTCCCGAGCAGCGATCGCTCCCCCCGAGCCGCGACCACACCGCCCGAGCTGCGATCACTCTGCCCGCGACCGACCGACTAACCCCCCCGAGCATGACGTTATATGGTATGGAATAGCTCTTTGGTCAGTTTGGGTTAGCTGTCCAGGCTGTGCTGTACTCCCAGCTTGTTATGCACCTGGCCGAGCAGGAGAAGCTCAACAAGTCCTTGAGTAGTCTCAGCACTACTTGGCAACAACTGAAAACATCAGTGTGTTATCAACATTCTTCTAGTACTAAATCCAAAGCACAGCACTATGCTAGCTTCTGTGAAGAAAATTAACTCTGTCCAGCCGAAACCAGGACAATATGTTTAAATAATAACAAACAGTTATAAATAAAACAACAATTACACCTTTTTTTTTGAGCTGCTTCCAGTTGTCTGCCCTCCAGACAGAAAGCTTATTTTCACCCAGGAAAGAAAAGGAATAAATTCCTCAGTTTTCATTCTGAGTTCAGTTCTGCTAGAAATTCTAAGGAATAAACAATTTTCCTCAATCCATGAGGCATGAGGCATGAGGATTTTCTATGCTGGGGAGATTTCGTCCTGTCCTTAGAACTACCCTCACCATCAAAAATGGGAATGCTATAGTTCTGACATAGAAAGAATGTAAAACATTGTCATGCAGCTAACAAGGCAGGGCATTTATTACTTAGTCTAAAGTCAAGTTTATAGCACCTTAAACTAAAAACCAAATACATAATCTCAGCCCAGGCATAACTTAAAGTTGATTGCTAATTACACCAGCTAAGAGGAAAAGTGCAGACAAAAAAAAAAAAAGGCACAAATTAAATTGAATTAACAGGGCTGATTATTTTTTTCACTGCTGTTATTGTCTCTAAGGTTCACAATACCTAAAAGCCTGAAACAGAATAGGTGCTGTACAAATATGTCAAAAGAGATAAGCCCTTTAACCAATACAGAGGTTACAACTTAACTGAAAAAGAACAAAAAGTAAAGGAGCAATAAAGACAAGGAGTACACTGTCAGATTACAAGAGAAGTGAATTGGCTCTGCCTACCTTTGCATGGACTAGATTTGAAATGAATAATTAACTACATGTAATCTCACTCAAGCCCAGAAAAATAGTCTTAACTGTGTTAACCAGCTATCTTAGCAGGACTTGTTATTTCCAGCACAGAACTGGAATAGCACGGTTAGGTTGCCCCCACACTTGATGTAGATATCGTAGCAACCTCTCCATCACGCTTCTGTTTCACACCTCTCCTGCAAAGAAGTGGTATGATTTCTGCAAGACTATGCAGGAGGCAGGGACATAGAAAAAAAATGCAGGTCTGCAGGATGCCTCCCAAAATCATTGCTAGTTAGCTCTAGAAATTCAGTCACATTCATACTCAGACCACATTTTGGGGGAAGTACCAAAGAAACCTTATGATTACCTTTCTTCATTGTGAGCCTCTTTATCTGCTGTGCTGACCCCTAACCTAAGTATCATTTTAAAAATTGTCTCAGCTGCTTCTCTCTGATTTAGCATACCTACAGAAACATCACTTAAGAGCAAAAAAGGGGGGGTTGTGCCTTAATAAGCCTAATTAAGCTGTTCAGCAGCTTGACAAAGCAAAAGGAACTTTCACAACAAGGTATGTTTTGACCTGTATTATTGCAAACAACAGGGAGGGATGACAGCATCTAACAAAGAGTTGAGTTTCATACCATCAAAGCAGGGAAATTATCCAACAAAATTCCAATTAACAGAAGTCACACCTGCTTTGGCCTACATTTTTGCAGCTATCTCTAGGCATTACTTGCTCTTAATATCAAATTACTTCACAAATTTACTGGAACAAATGAACACACAATCTAAAATAGGAAATGTTATCGTAAGTCTATGTCTTCTGAGAAACTCTCCTATACAAAAACCCTAAGGTCCTTTTTTACATTAATTAAGCTTCAGTTCTGCTGGGTGCTACATTAAGTATGACACTAGTTCTTCAATTTATTTATTTTATGGAATTACCAATGTCATTTAAATGTAGCATTGAGAATCAAGTTCCATCTTGAAGAGTTCAAAATGCAGGCTCTGAGCCTGCAAGTTGACCCAGGCATGCAAAAGCTGTCTCTTTTAAGGAACTTGTTAGTGGGTGAAAACGGAGCACTTCTTCCTTCATTTTTGTAAGAGATCACTTTCAGCAAAGTTTTCATTCAAAACTGTTTGATAAATTCAGACTGACCTTGCAAATAGTTTAGAGAATGGCTAAGGCAATTACCACTTTGATTCAGATCTTTCAAATAACTTTTACTTGTCTTTAATTTCTCTTCAGAAACATGTCCTTTATTTTACAAACAGCTACCATGCGTAAAAGCAAGAGAAAGAATACCTCTGGTTGAGTTGGTTTGGGGTCATCTGTATGGTTCCAAAACATAAGGAGGACTTGGGACTCCAACTCTACTCTGAAAGAAGCAAAGTTTTTCAGCTTATGTCAGTTACAGTTTTCAGACATGAATGCCTCAAATCACCTAATTTGTACCCATGCTTTTTATTTGAACCTGCTGGCTTCAGTAGGAACAGCAGGTATTAATATCTTTAATAAAAGATCGTTCACATTCAAGAGTAATGGCTAAATTCACATACCTCTAAAATACTTGTGCTAGTTTCAGAGAGCTTTGTTTTTCATAGGATATGGGGAAAATGAAAGCAAAGCAATTATTTCACTGATTATTTAAAGAAACTGTTGTGACATTTAATTTTCACGTAAGTAGAGCAAATTGCAATATCCTCTGAAACCAAGTAGGTTGGTTGCTAAGGCTGCACTGAAAAGAGTAGGCTTTTTCAAGTTCCCTCCAAATTTATTTTTGTCAAATACGAAAAAAAAAATATGCTGGTTTGGCAAAAAAAATCATGTCAAATAGCACATTTCTACCAGTTTCACTGTAAAAAATGTTTTGTTGTTTTTTGCAAAAGATTGAGTGAGTACAATTTTTATGAAAAGGACCAGAAACAGATGTACCACTTTTAAGCAGAAGTCTTTTGCAAATGTGCCTTAAAATTAATAGTAACCAGATGTCAAATAGAAGAAAGAAATTAAAAGCAAACTCATTGCATTGATTGTAGTCCTCTCTTATTTTTCTGCTATGAATAGGTGAAATACTGTATTCCTTCCATAACTGCTAGTGTAAAAATCTATGAAATGATTATGTTTTATTCTCTTTTTGCAAATGCTGATCTTTTTTGCTTTAGATTCCTATGAAATCACACTGTGAATTATAATAAGAAGCAAGATGACAGAGCTCAACATTTTTCAGCTAATTTTATTCTGCTCAAAGCAATTCTGCTGTCAGCAGGAGTAACATTTACTGCCACAGAAAAGCACGGAAAAATCAAATATGCTCTTCTAAAATTCAGCATAACTTGTGTATAAATGAGGGCACACCTGTGAAGGCTTCTCTCTTTCTATTTGTTAAAGTGGGGGTCAAACACCCATCATGTGTCGCTACAAAAAATGGGGCAGAAATGGAATGCTGCTTATATCCCTTTGTTCAGCAAGCAAAAAAAGAGAAGAAAGAAAGGAAGAAAGAAAAAACAACCTTCTGACTTGACAAAGAAATTCTGATACTCAGCATTCACAAATAAAGCTAGTTACCCTAGCAACTGCCACATCATGTGGGACTCAGTTTGACTCCAGGCTCCCAGCGCATTACAGAAACTTGCCAGCTTTTGGTCTTGAGAAATTGTTTACATCCACGCAACACAGGCACACATACACACCAGAAGATTAATACCCATACAAGGAGCACATTTATATTTCTAAGTAATGCTTCGTGTACTTTCTAATTTTACTACTTAGTTCTGAATCCCTATTTGAGAGTTAATTTCATAATTTGTTAACTTGGAATTTGAGATTAAATTAGTGCTGTGTCGATGAGAGAAAAAATAGCACTAACTGAGACCATTAGGGCAATGGAAAAGCAAGAATTCCAAATAAACTATGGGAATAATATGTACGGGGCTACTCCAGAGAGCAAGTATATGAGTGTGCCAGTTAGTCCAAACAAATTTATCCATAAATCTATTTTTCCCCAGATAGTTCCATTTAATTACTGTGAGTAATAAAGATTTTATGGTACAAAGACAATAAGAGTCTTTCCACTAACTTTTAAAACCCACTCCATTTTATTTACAATTTTGCTGTTATGAAACTTACTTTACAGGATTCTTCACTTGTACAGCAACAGCTAAGACTTTACAGACATAACTTTATGTCTTTCTCCTCCCCTCCTGCCCAATAAAGCAAAAATTTTAAGATACTTAACCACATTAAGCAAGACAACTTTGAAAAACCTGCTTTTACTGATTGCCTTTCATCCTTTTCTGCATTTGTCTTTGTTTTCATTTGATACAGATGTATTGAAAGTACTTTGAAATCATTAACTTACATTACCTCATGTTCCATAGAACCATTCAACAACTTTGTATAGCATATATATTGCTGATAAGAGAGTACAAACTATCAGTCTCTCCCTTCATCTAAATATAACCTAATTGCAAAAGCTAATGAAACCAAAAGTAGAGCAGTTGAAGAACCCATGAAATTAATTTATAGTTGGCACTAAACTTGAAACATTTATAAAATCCCCTAACAGTTCAATGCGGTACATTACATGTCCAGAACCTACACTGAAATTAAAGGAAACAGTGGCAAGCGCACTTGAAATCCCCTGTGATAAACTCACTAAGCAATGAATACTTAATCTAAATATAGATTTGAATAAATACTAAATATATCTCAGCTTGCTTTGGCTTTTTATTCAGGGCAATCACATGCTTCAGTATTTATGCATTTTTTCCTCTGTGTGCTAAGGATAACATTATTTGTTACATAATGTGAGAGGAAATCTAGAGTAGGTTGCACTTACTTGCAGTCCAACACTAACCAAAATCCACCAGCACCTTTGCTACATGCATAACAAGCTTTTCCGACCTTGTCTCGTAAACTGTTTCCAAATTCTTTCTTCAGTGATTAAATATCAAAGCAAAACTAGCACTAAACCAGAAGAAAGGCCACCTGGCGAAATAAGTTCCTGTATTCTATCGTGATCTCCCACTCTAAAAATGCGTGCCTGCGCACACGCACACGCGCCTCCAAAGAAAGCGCTCTCAGAACACAATCGTTTCCTTTCCGCACATAATAAACAAACAGATGATTCCAGCATTCCAGCGTTGGAGCACAATGTTTGAATGTGTGAACCAAGCAGTGGCGTCACCCCAGCGCTGGGTGGGGGGTGAGCCGGAGAAGGAGACCCTTGGGGGCCCCGCAGCGCCGCTGGCTGCGGCCGGAGCCTGCAGCGTGCTGGCTGGCCCTCGAAGAGGCGTGCCGGTGGCACGGCGAGACACTTGCAGAGTAAGCTGTATAGCATCACATGGCAAAATAAAACAATTTTTGACACCAGGCCAGCTGGATTTCATCCCTCTTTCTCCCTGGTATTCCCACACAACAAGGATTAAGTAATAAAACCAGTGCGTATTGAAGACAAAGTTTTTAAGGACGTCAAAGCTAAGAGTCAGATAACAAACGACGTATCGGGGCTGCAGCTTAGCGGCGCAGCAGACGGATGTAGTGTCTGACCATGTTTTTCAGAATTTGGGGATCCTGACAACAACTGCTCTTGCGGTGACGTGGGCAGCTGGGCCAACCAGACATCTTGCTGCTGCTGGAAGTCCCTGCTTCTCCTTCCCAGTTCCCAGTTAACCTTCGCCTTTTTGCACTTGCTCTGGCTCCAGTTGGAGTCTACTGTTAGCTGATTTAAGCCATTGAAATAGCAGAAAAATGTGCTGGTTTTATCCCTGGATCTATTTTGTGTCATTCTAGCAAGATAAAGCAGCTCATAGGTGACTGAGCAGTGTGGCAGCTCAGACAAAGTGAGTAACGAGAACATAATGAAAGGGGCAGTGAGTTAAAATTTTAATTCATGAGATGTTACTACCCCAAAATAAATAGCAAAACAGGTCAGCAAATCAGGTGCTGGCTTTCATTTATACGTATTCAGTTCAAATTTTAATTAGCACAAAATACACTATGAAACAGGATTTCACACAAGAAATATTCTTTAAAATAAAGCTGCCTCCCCACGGTAAGCAGAATGTGAGCCTGGAAGTAATGATTACATGAGAATTAGCCAGAAGATACTATCTCGTATCTCAGACTTCACCCGTAACTCCAAGCTGTAATAGTAGTTTTCATACAATAGGAATGGGGAGTTTTTGAACATGTGTGATAGGGAAGCATGCTTCTAGCCATTTAGTATGCAGACTGCACTGCTGCGTAGCAAACCCTTGGCTACATCCTGCTCCACATAAGCACCAGCACAATGATTCAAAGAAAACTGTTTAAGTAAACCAGACCATGTGCAGTCTGCTGTTCAGTTCATGGCTGCTGCTTCGGACTTGAAAGAGATAGGAAACCTTTAATGCAGTCCAATGCCTGGCTCAGGAAAATCTAAACCCTAACACTCTGCACTGCTGTCTAAGGAAGACCTGGCAACAGCTAGTTTTCAAATTTTCATTATAAAAGCAAATTCCTATTTTAATCAATAAAAACAGAGGTTTCAGTTGAAAAAAATCACTTCATATCACTGCTTTAATACGCCTAGTGACAGTGAAGTGAAATAAGAAGGGCACAACAGTTCAAGATGTAGTTCAGCTGAACATGCAGTTCAATCACAAGTTATGGATCTGAATCAGATGTTACTGGATGATGTATTAAGATCAGACTGGACGCTCTCACAGTCTAAAATCTTTCAGCCTGAAATGGGAAATGGTAAATGTGTTCTTAAAAGCACACTTTCTAGACTTTCTCAGAGCAATGGCACTGTAGTACAGGACTTCAGTCATTTCTCACATCATTATAAAAGCCTCCTTCTCTTTAGGATCACCTAACTGAGTTCCAGGTTTTGCTTATTCTTTATATAGTGGGACAATCCAAAAAACCCCACAATATTAACTTTCCAAAACCTAACCATAGACTTCGCTTTCAATCATGTTTACGCTTAGCAGCCAAGTCATGTACAACCTTCATGGGTAGCTACTGAAAAAAGTATTTGTTTCTAATAAGTACAGCTGAGAGTGGCCAAATTTAGCTCAAAGTTTCCAGTCATAATTACTTTTGGACTGGTAACAGAGCAAGATGAATTGCAGTACAAGAGAGAAATAATCTAATTGGGAAAAGAAGAAAGAATAGAATATAGAAATTCAATCCTCACTAAAAAAGTTTTACCAACCCAATGTTCAAGCCAATAGAAAATACATTTCGACCCATAGAGATATCTTTAAGGACAACCCAGAACATTATAAACTATTCTAAATCATGGACCTACTTTCAGCAGGACTTCTTGAATTCAGATATCTCATCCAATGCGTGTAATAACGATTATTAATTGCTCACTCAAGAATATTTCCTGCATCTCCATCCATTACCGGAGTTTAAGGTAGTAAGTGCAAATAAAACCTCAGGACGTTGAAAATAATTCCAGTTAAGTCTGACATGAGACAAAAGGTACAAAGTAAGGAGTCTTATCTGTCATTTTCCATCGTAGCCTCCGAAGGAGATCACACCTGACATTAGTAGTTACCTCTTTCTCATAAATTGTTATCGTACTATTACAAACAGCCATGAGGGTCACAACCAGGTTTCTCAGTATGTGCCAACTGCCAAAATATAGCTCCTCTGGGCCACTGATTACTTTAAGGTACCTTATACCCAAGTTTACTTTTGGTTTTAAAAACTGCCTGTGAACAAATGGGGCTTCCTTTCATGTTTCACCACAAAGAAAGATTTCTGTTGTGCATTTTGTCCTGAGGGCAGCCACCAAAACCCAACCAGCTTTCCACACCTTCCTTCACTTATCAAGATCCACTTCTGCCTCCCGTGCATTGACCACCTCTCCTCCAACCCTGTGGCAGCTCACATGCTTTAATAACCTCAGGTGCACAGCCTCATGAAAGGCTTTCTGAAAACCCACTAGACACCTTTATCTGTATCCTTTCTGACCCACTCAGGAAACACCCACAGTTTGGTCAGACAGGATTTCCCTTCAGAGAAGCCACGCTGCCCAACAGACCACACTTACATGTGTGCTCACGTCCCTTGGGCAAATGCCACCCAGTCCTGGCGGCTTATTTGTATTGCAGTTCCATGTGGTTCAATGCTTGCATGGATTTCCTTCAAATCAAGCTGGCTCCTCTGTCCTCTACGTTACTAAGAGGATGCTGGAGATGACTGACTTAGTCGAACAACAGTCAGAAGCCAGCATGTAATAGAGACTTACCCTTCAGGTGTGCTGGCTGCAGACAGGTATTTCTGCACCATCTAGTTGTGCTTTAACAGCAGCTGCTTGATCTGCACACTTCTTAAACATGGTCCTAATCAAGAGGTCAAAGGGACACCGCAAGGCAACACAGCCTTGCACCACCTCAGCTATGATGGGCAGCCACCCATGTGCCTGTGCTCTGAGCACAGCAACTCATGTGTGGCTGGAACATGCTTTTTCAGAACAGATTCTAACCCCATCTGAAAATGGGATAACTCCCTTAGTAATTTGGTTTGGCAACCAATTGATTGAGTCAATAACTTGGGGGGGGGGGGGGGGAAGAAAAGATTTTAAATCAAATTTTCCTTGGGCTGAGCTTTCACACAGTTTTTTCTTCCATTTCTAAATTGAAAAGCCTTTTAAATACCCTTTATTTTCAATTATTTATAAGCAAATCATTCTTCATTGTTTTGATAACCTGTTTTTTGACCCCTCTGGTACAAAGAATTTGTTGTGTTCATGAGACTTTCCCTAACATCTTCAACAGTAAATCTGACACAAGGTATTCACTGAGTTTCTCTGTCATGGTCTCATCACCCAAGCACCCCTTCAACACCTTTTCTTCATGTGGTCTCACTGGTTCCCTAGATGACTTTCTGTGTTTGATGCATTTAGAGAAATTTTCACTATCACCTTTAGTTTCCTTAGCAAAATGATTTTTCAAACCATCTTACAATCCTGTTTGCAGGATTGACCAGTCCATCATATACATATTGGCTGCCTTGTCCTCTGTATTTAAGCAGGCTTTTCGTTTCTTAACATCAACCTTTCCCCTACGATATCTACCCCAAGTCTTCTAATGAGTCAGACACGGTTTTACTGAATCACTTTGTTTGTAGGCTTCTTGCTTTTTGGACTGCCTCATTTTTACATAATTAAAACTCATGCTGGATTTATGAATTCTGCACGTGTGATTTATCTGACTTCCTCTTTCCTATAACAGTTATAAACCTAACTGTATTGTGATTGTTACTACAGAGATGTCCCAATACTTCTTGAGTGTAAGTCTTCAGTGTCACCTGGGATCAAGTGCAGAAGATCATCTTCCCACGAATTGTCCAAGAAATGTTCTTCCAGAAAGCAGATACCTACTAAGTTAAAAAAAAAAATTCTCACTGTATTTAGCACACATTCTAATACAGATTTTTTCTTCAGCTATAGCATTTAGATATGGTTCATGCTAACTAGTGGTGATCACAGAACTAAAAGAGGCAGCCTTTAGGTTTTCCAACTTCAGGATTAAGTTTGCATTTGGTAGTGAGCATTTAATCTTTCAGACAGTTTATAGCATCCTGGTGATGTCATCTTATCTGGATGATTAAGGACAGATTTAGTCTTCCAATCAGAGAAAGCATTCAGTCTCAGGGGAGCTTTAGTCAGAATGATTACTCGCTGTGTTGAAATTGTCCCAGTGAACAGCATTGCTGATCTTCCCTCTGCAGGAAATTTAAGCTTCTGTCAATTATCAGTCAGGATTACTAATATTTCACCCCAGATCAGAATTAAATATGGACTTCCTAGATCAAAGATACAAGAAAACATCTCATTTGTGCAAGTAGAATACTGCAGATACCTATTCTTTTTGTTTTGTTTTCCTAAGGTGTCTTTAAAATGGGTATGTCCTGTGGTTCCAATTATTGTCTGAAGTCATTGCCATCTCTCTGGTTAATCACATACACAATTATTACTTTTTTTCTGGCAGGATTTTTATAAATCAATATTGAGCATGACCTGCTGTCAAACTAAGGTTTCTGCTTCTTCCCACAGCTCACTGTCAAATAAAAATAAAAAGCCACCAGCCTCCCCAAAATTATTTCCCCTGAGATAGGCAAGTCTCAACCAAGAATATTTTTCAAATGTATAAGCCAAGTAAGATTTTTCCTCTTGAAAATTTCCCACTTGAGACAATGTCTTCATTCCAAAAATGTCTTCCCTTCTGGCTGAAGTTCACCTAAATTAATCAATGAAACCTGCACAAAATAGGAGATGGGGAAGCAGGCAGCTGTTTGAAGGTCTGACATCAAAATAGAGTGTTACAGCTTCATTTTTCTGAAGTCCAGATGCTCTCATCATTAAAACCAATGGCCATTTTCCCATTGACTTGAGGGCTAAATCATACAGGTGGGAGATATGCCATCATTTATATACATTTTTTAAAAAAAATTCTCTTTTTGAGGCCTGGTAAAAAAGTTACCAATGACTGCAACAGCAATTTCAATGCTGATTAACATTCTGGATTACTCTGCAGTTGGTGATATAATGCATATATTATATTTCAAGAATATGTAAGAATAAGGAAGTTTTTTCTCTTTCAGTTTTTCAAATCTAGATCTAAGACACAATATTGTATGAAGTGCATCACTGGTCTTCTAAAACTGGAAGGCAGATAAAAACATTCAAATATTGTAAAAATGAGTCTAACATTTTAATAAAGGTTTGAATTGAACATTCAAGTTTTCTCAGTCAGTTTCTGACTTAGCTACATAATCAAGTACAACATGAATCACCCTGAAAAATACACCATAAGGACCTCAGTGAACTTTTCCTTTGATATGCTAGTGGCAGTTTAGGTGCCATATCACCATTCAAGGGCATAACTAATCTCAAGGGGAACAGCTGTTTGCTTCACCATCAACAGTACTCCCTGCAGGGTCTTCTCTGGAAGCCCAGGCTGAAAAAGGAGGATTGGGTTGAATTTCTAAAACCAGTTTAAGAGAGAATAAATTCATGCTTTAGTTTTTTCATCCCATTACAATTCTGAATATTCATTCTGCAAAATTCCAAGATAAAGCATCCTAAAATTCATACCTCTGAGCAGTTATTACAAATCCCATAATTCACCATGAAAATTCCTCATTTTTTATGCTCCTTTCCTTTCACAGCTGGCCATTTAGACTTTGAAGATGTTTTGAAGAGAGCTATTTTTATTTCACCCTTATGGCTGCTGAAACACTCCAGGTGCCATCAGACTTGAGATGCAAGCATGTGGAAACTGATCTAGTTGATGATTTCATTCTTCAAGAAGGAAATATTGAAGGAGCAGGGCCAGGACGTACCTATATGCTGAAAAACAAGCCATCAGGGAGTAAGACTGGCGTGGCTGAACAAAGAGCTCTGACTAGAACTCAGGAATAAAAAAAGAGAGTTTGTGACCTTTGGAAGAAGGGGAAGGCAACTCAGGAGGACTACATGGATGTTGTGAGGTTATGCAGGGAGAAAATTAGAAAGGCCAAAGCCCAACTAGAACTTAATCCGGCTACTGCCATAAAAGAAAATACAAAATGTTTCTATAAATACATTAACAACAAAAGGAGAATCTCCATCCTTTATTGGATGCGGGTGGAAACATAGTGACAAAGGATGAGGAAAAGGATGAGGTACTTAATGCCTTCTTTGCCTCAGTCTTTAATAGTAAGATCAGCTGTTCTCAGGGTACCCAGCTCCCTGAACTGGAAGATAGGGATTGAGAGCAGAACAAAGCTCGCATGATCCAGGGGGAAATGGTCAGCGACCTGCTACACCACTTAGACACACACAAGTCTATGGGGCCAGATGGGATCCACCCAAGAGTACCAAGGGAGCTGGCAGAAGTGCTTATCAAGCCACTTTCAATCATTTATCAGCAGTCCTGGCTAATAAGGGAGGTCCCAGTTGACTGGCCTCACCCATCTACAAGAAGCGCTGGAAGGAGGATCTGGGGAAATAGAGGCCTGTCATTCTGACCTCAGTGCCAGGGAAGGTTACAGGGAAGATCATCTTGAGTCCCATCACACAGCACACAGGACAACCAGGTGATCAGGTCCCGGTCAGCATGGGTTTATGAAAGGCAAGTCCTGACTGACTAACCATCTATGACAAGATGACCCACTTAGTGGATGAGGGAAAGGCTGTGGATGTTGTTTACTTGGACTTTAGTAAAGCCTTTGACACTTTCCCACACCATTCTCCTGGAAAAATTGGCTGCTTATGGTTTGGATGAGCATACTCTTTTCTGGGTAAAAAACTGGCTGGATGGCCAGAATCAAAGGATGGTGGTGAATGGAGTTCAATCCAGTCGGCGCCCGGTCACAAGTGGTGTTCCCAAGGGCTCAGCACTGGGGACAGTTCTGTTTAATTTCTTTATCAATGGCCTGGACATGGGGATCGAGTGCACCCTCAGCCAATTTTCAGACAACACCAAGTTAGGCAGGAGCATTGATCTGCTTGAGGGTAGGGAGGCTCTACAGAGGGACCTGGACAGGCTGGATCGATGGGCTGAGGCCAATTGTATGAGGTTCCTGCACTTGGGTCACAACAACCCCCCACAACACTACAAGCTTGGGGAGGAGTGGCTGGAAAGCTGCTTGACAGAAAAGGCTGAATATGAGCCAGCGGTGTGCTCAGGTGGCCAAGAAGGCCAACAGCATCCTGGCTCATATCAGAAACAATGTGGCCAGCAGGACTAAGGAAGTGATTGTCCCCCTGTACTCGGTGCTGGTGAGGCTGCACCTTGAATATTGTGTTCAGTTTTGGGCCCCTCACTACAAGAAAGTGCTGGAACATGTCCAGAGGAGAGCCACAAAGCTGGTGAGGGGCCTGGAGCACAAGTCTTAACGAGGAACGGCTGAGGGAACTGGGGTTGTTCAGCCTAGAGAAGAGGAGGCTGAGGGGAGACCTTATCGCCCTCTACAACTGCCTGACAGGAGGCTGTAGTGAGGTGGGGGTCGGCCTCTTCTCCCTGGTAACGGACGATAGGACGAGGGGGAATGGTCTGAAGTTGCGCCAGGGCAGGTTTAGGTAGACATTAGGAAAAACTTCTTCACCGAAAGTGTTGTCAGGCTCTGGAATGGGCTGCCCAGGGATGTGGTTGAGTCCTCATCCCTGGAGGTATTTAAAAGAAGGATAGATGAGGTGCTTAGGGCCATGCTTTAGTGGTGGGATGGCAGAGTTAGGTTAAAGGTTGGACTTGATGATCTTAAAGGTCTTTTCCAGCCAAAGCAATTCTATGATTCTATGATATTAGGCAAAATTTATTCACTGAAAGGGTTATCAGCCACTGGAACAGACTTCCCAGGGAAGTGGTTGAGTCCTCATCTGTGAAGGTATTTAAAAGGTGGGTAGATGAGGTGCTCAGAGAAACGGTTTAGTAGTGGACAGGTACAGTTGGGCTTAATGATCTTAAAGGTCTTTTCCAACCAAATGATTCTATGATTATAACTGATGCTGAGAATTACTGACAGGCTCAGACCACCGCCCAGCAATGAACCTGATAGTAGTATCTAATGCCTCATAACCACGGAAATGGCCTAAAAATGCAGTCTAAAAGTTTTAAATATGTATTTGTAGGTGAATTTCTCACGTGGAGCCCAAGTCTGAAGAGCAGCCGAGGGAACTGGGGCTGTGTAGCCTGGAGAAGAGGAGGCTGAGGGGAGACCTTATTGCCCTCTACAACTACCTGAAAGGAGGGTGTAGTGAGGTGGCTGTTGGTCTCTTCTCCCTGGTAACGGGCAATGGGACGAGGGGAAATGGTATGAAGTTGCACCAGGGGAGTTTTAGATTGGATATTAGGAAAAATGTCTTCACTGAAAGAGTGGTCAAGCATTTGAACAGGCTGCCCAGAGAGGTGGTTGAGTCACCATGACTGAAGGTGTTCAAAAAACATGTAGATGTGATACTTCAGGACATGGTTTAGTAGGCATGGTGATGTTGGGTTTATGGTTGGACTTGATAACCTTAAGGGTCTTTTCCAACCTAAATGTTTTTATGATTCTTTGAGAACTGGCTAATCCAGCCTTCTAAAAACCCTTCTGAAATATTAATTTTCAGGAAACACTTGGTCACCTCTGAAACATGACTGCACCTCACAGAATTTACATATTGGAACAATCTTTACAGATGATCTTGCCCCGCCTCTGCTCTCTGGAGTGATGAATGATTTTTTTCTGTGATTGCAGTTCTACTTCAAAATTATTAAAACAATAGGACTGACACCATTTACGTGAAAGTTAAATCTACCATTTTAACTGATCCCTCCATCACCATTTCTTCCTCCAATACTGCTTTTTTCCAAACATCTCTTTACCAAAGCTAATTCTGAAATAATATCAGCTGAACATTGAAACACTGATAAAAATTAAAGATAATTAAATTCAGTAGAAAAGATGAATATAAACAGATAGGGAGAAACCTTGCATACAGTCAGTTGCTTGGAGCTGTACCTATTCTGGATATCTTTCAATTTGCCTTCATAAAAATTGGAAGATGTTTCTTCCAATTAAAAAACATTATGTTATTGAGCTAAGGCAGAAAAAAAAATTAATCTTACAGTTACTGCATTCTTCTCCCCACTCCCATTCATCTAGCTTAAAACGTTGATGCTCTGCCACCCGATATTCTAGTGCACTGACATTATCTCTCCCTCTGTACTTTTATCAATTTGCAGACTATAGTTCACACTGTGAAGCTCTATGCTGCAGTATTTCTGGCCTGAAACAGACTGCTAAAAGCATCTCAGTACCTAACACTTTCCTTCAATGTTTTTTTGAGTTTCTGAAAAATAGGTTAATGTAAAGCACTACAGCAAATCATGGTTTGCTCCATTTTTCATAGGGTTCAAGCTGTTAATGCTACTCTCAAAGTTCTTGCATATTTTAGCACTTGTGTCTCTTACACCTTCACAGAAAGAACAGGTCATCAGGAGTGTCAGCAGGCCAGAGTCTAGCAAAATTAAATGGGGCGATAATGCTACCAGACATCATAGTTGGCATTTATACCGGAATACATAAAGAAGCTTGAAGCTTTTTTCTTTTTTTTTAACTGAAAATAATAATTAACATAACAGACAAAAGTTTTCATTTGTTTAGGCAGCTTCTTACACTTCGTCAAAAAACTATGGAATTGCACTGTTTACATATTGTCACTGTTTAGGCCTGCAGAGTACCACAGAAACACCACCCACAGGATTTTCAGACCATGTTCAAATGGCATAAAGATTATTATTTTACTCCCTCAGAACTCTCTTCTAAATTTCGTCTAAGCTTAGGAATATTAAAGTGTACACACACACAGCCTCAAACTCCTCCTTTCTACCGTCACTGCAGCCCAGGTCCAACCACAGCATTTTGCTAAAATGTCCATCACCCTCCTTAATCATCCAGAAATACAATTGCTTTCTAGAGAGATGTGAGAGCAGCACATAATCTCCTTCCATGTGTTTGCTTGTTTCAACACTGAAATGATACACTATTTCACTCTTCCTACACTTGCAGCACTGCCCCTCTGAGGTTTTCCATTTATTTCTCCAGGCTTTCCCTGGATGTATTCTGGTGAATTCTTTCTGCCCTCCCACTCTTCACAGAAATAAAAGCACTGTACAAAGCTCTCCTACTTTGTCTTCCCCATCTTTTCGCTCCAGACCAATTCTTTGATAGGTAAGATCAGTCATATGCAAGTTTAGACAATTGTCTCCCTAAAAATGGATGGAACGTGGTCAGTTAATATCCTTAACTTCTCTTTTGTCTTCAGTGCAAGTCAGCTGATTCTTCATTTTTCCCCACAGTCTTGAGTCTTCTTTCCTCAGCTCTTCTAATGTGGCCTAGATACTTCCTCTCTAGGTTTGCCTTGATGTCATTCTCTACCAGCAAACTACTAAAGCTATGAGTAAGTTAAGGAGGATGTAAGACAGACTGGGTACTGAAACATTAGGGTAAGGTTCCCTCCCTTGAGCCACCCGACAAAAAAGCACAAGATTAGGTTTAGCACTTACACCACTGGAGCAGCACTGAATTTTAACTACTGCCATCCAGACACAGCCAAATGCAGCAACTGAAGGCAACTTCTGAGGGAGCAGCATCATTAAGAATGATCCTTGTGTTGTAGAGGAGGAAAGTAAAGTGGTTGTTGATTGATGGAAGTCATCACTCTGATGCAAGGAAAAGAGGCTCAAGAATTGCTTGATAATGATTCCTGAGGCACGAGAGAGAGGTTTGGTGGGTTGGGTTTTTTTTATGAATCTGTGATGCTTTGTAGGTCAGTTACCAGCATCTTGTAACAGCCTACACTCTCCCAAGCTGCACCCACAGTTAAGTCAAAAAAAACCACCTACAACAGTAGCTCACAGAAAGAATTCTGTGCTTAAGGATCATATATTTAACAGATACCTAGCTTTTACAAGATCAGAAACAAGAACTACAGACAGCTAGGGAACCCTGTTTTTCCTTCCAAAAAAGCAAGTTTTCCATATTCTATAGACCTGAAGATACAACTCAAACTTCCCAGAGTTCTTTTATGGTGGAATAAAGAGGAAAAAATAAATAATTCACTAGCAAAATCACTGGGTCAAAAAAATATGTCTGAATGTTCTCAAGGGCTTGGAAAGTTGGAATTAACTTCTGGCTAAAAAATGTGGTGTGATACAGGCCAAAAAAAAAAAAAAATCAATAATCTAAACATTATTAAGTGTGCTCTTCTGAGGATCTATCAGACATGTTTTTGCCACTCTTTCAGTGTAATCACCCATCATGGAAACTGATGTCCCAATTAACAGATCAAATCACTGAAAACCACTCATGCAAATAGTCAGCGCCCAGAAAGAGTCATCCATAAAACTGTATTTCCCAAATGCTCAGACAACATGCAAAGAAACGCACACTTTTACTGTTGGCTGCCCAGCTTTACATTATTAGCATTGTGATAAATCTACATTTTTCAGTTTTAGATCTGTATTATTTTCCAACAGCTTAATAACAAAGTTACATTTCTGTAACGTACCTCCCCTTTAGGATCAGTCTTCCTCTTAAAGATTTTTTTCTAGTTTTTTCTGCTTATATTTTCACTGAAGAGAATTCTTTCTATGGCTTTTTTCTAGCACATATTCCTCTCTAATGTGAAGTTTAACATTAATAACTGACTTCAGCCAGACCACCCTCCCAAACATCCAGAATATCAAAATTTTATTATGTTGGATAATTTCTGTATCAGATTCTTTGGTACCACTGAAAGAGTTAGAAACAACAGTTACATTATGCATTAGCAATTCTTTGATTAGTCTATAGGTAGTATTTTCCTTCCTACTACTACATTCATTCATTTGATCTATAAAACTGGACATTAGCTTAGTATTGACCTTTTTTTTAAAAAAAAACCCAACCCAAATCTGTGTTTTACCAAATGAAAATACACTTTAAAACCCACTTAGATTTTTTTGGACCAGTTTTGTGTTCTGGATAGCTTTTTCATTCCTTTAAAAACAAAGTATACAGCCTGACACTAATCAGCTGTTATTTCTGCAGATATCGTAGATTTTGGAAGCTTTTTATGCAGCTTATAGACTTCCTGCTCTTCTGTAATTATTCTTAATTTTATTTATTTAGCCTTCTCTTATTGGCCCATAAAGTAATAAAATTATTTATACTCCAAACCCTGAACTACTGAGAACCTTTCTCCATGTCCAGACAGCAACATCAGCATTTTCAGCAGTTTAAAAATAACCTTTCTCCATTCCTTTCTTCCCAGCACACAAAAAAAAACCTCATCCGGGAGAGAAGAAAGTTCTAAAAGCTTGTCAGTTACTTATTTTGCAATATTATCTAGTAGCCCTAGTCTGCAATTAACAATGCCACTACAGTGAACATGCTCAGCAAAAGATTTCATTACCCAAGAGAACTGAGTGTAAGTCAGAATACAATGGATGGACAAAGAGAAGGTAAAGGAAACCATAAGGTCAGTTAGGTGCTGTGTACCTACTGTAAATACAAGCCATAACACAGCAGGACAGGAATAGTTACAAGTTTATACCTGACATGAAGAAACAAAACACTGAAATAAAGAATGGATTTCATACCAACACTTTTTTGGGTTTTTTTGGGTTTTTTTGGTTTTTTTTAAAAATGCCAGCAGCGTGCCTGAATTTAAAAGCTGCCTCAATATCCCAGTTTACATGTTTCTACTTGATTCCAGATCTGCTTTGGTGTTAATGGTCTGTTAAATGGAAGATTTGTGTTACTATGTTGTATCATTTCTACCTTCACTCTTTTAATCCTCTGGAAGATAGCTAAAGCCAACAAGGAAACATTTCCTTTTAATGCTTTTTTTTTCTTTTAATTTATCACAAGAACAGTGAGAACTCACTTTGAAAGGTCAGTAATGTTCATATTCAATTTCATTTTAGTAGTCTGAAGAACCATCTCATCTTTGACTTTAATAGATTAGTTTAATGGAATTCATTGTAAGCAGCAAAAATCAGACAAGATCAAAAACTTTCATTTGGGTGAGAATTGCTTAATTTAGAGGTAACAGAGGAACTCCTCATGGATATAAGAGTTCTGATAAAGAATGTTACAAAAGAAGTTTGCAAAACACTGGGCTCTTGAATGAGGATATGCTACAACAGCACAAGTGTGTGTAAGTTAAGCAAACAGTATTACCACATGTAAGCACCTTCCTGAGCAAATCACCAAACAGATAAAGTATTGACACATTTTTTATGAACTTAGCCATCAACTATAGCCGTCAACCTCTCTATTAAGAGTAGCATATTACAATAATGGCACAGGATGACATTAGAAACATGCACAAAGTAATAATTGCATGGCCCATCTCCGGAAACAGAGTAACAAACCTAAGCATCTATTTCACAGAAGTCCAAGATCCCCACTTAAATGTTGTTTTTAAGTGAGTGATCCCTGGTCTAAAGTTGTATTTTTAAAATGTCCTCTTTCTCCTACACAGCAAAGACTCCACAAGAATAAGTGTTTATACCACCCTTTTTATTTTTCAGCCGGAAATACAGTTTCATAGGGTATTTCAATAAACAGTGGTGTTTACTCCTTAAACAAAACCCCTATCTCTTTGGCATCTGACCATATTCTGTTTTTCAAACTAAAGACTATATAGGAAGATTTTACTTTGAAGATCATTGTTCAATACATTAAATTTACACAGGTGTAGTTAACTTTTAAAAATACACATCAGTTTGTTGCAAAGATTCTAATAAACCTAAAAAAAGATAACCAAACCAGCAAAATGCAGACTACTGGGCTGCCTTCATTTACAACTGTGGAGTAGGTGACAGACTGAGAACTCTTCGTTTTCCACAGCACATGCACTAACTAGTGCTTTCTATTCATTATGAATGATAAACAAACAAACAAAATCTTGATTCTACCAGAAACAACCGATCAAATAATTTATGTTTCAAAACAATGCAGGGGTCATCAGCCAAAACCAAGTTGTACACTGCTTCAGTAAAAGATTGCACCTAAAAAGGAGTCTGAAAACTATTTTTCATTTTCAAAACTTAAGTTACTAGAATGTTTTAAACACATGTAGGAATACAGCTGTCAAAACTGCAATTGATGTCATGTTTGGATAAAAAATTCTTAAGTAACAAGTAAGCCAGCATATTCAATCTGTTTTGTTGAATAATCCAGGATCATCACTTCAATGCTGATACAGAAGTACTTCACTTGCACTCCATCAAAAAAAAAACCCCCAGCCGTCCAGATCTCAAATGTTCAGTGCTTCAAATCAACTGAATTTCCAAAGCAATGCTGAAGTTATTTGACACCTTCCATTACTATACATTATACAGAAATTGTGAATTAAAATCAAAAACATTACTGGCCTGACTGTATTTACTGGAATCTGAAGTGAATCCTTGTTTGTGTGTCAAGACAATGTAAAAAATAAATCCTGCTAACAACAACAAAATCTTCACTCCCCTAAGGATTTGTTTTTAATACTTATCCTGAACAAGTTTTCTAGAACAGAGGAGGCAAAGCAGTTACTTCCATGCAGAAATTAAAAAATAATTTAATAGGATTCAAGTAGCAAAGGTTTGTTTTATGAGTGACTCTTACCCTCATCACCAGTGCGGTTTGCAAATGTTTGAACTGGATTGTTTAAATAGCAATTGATCAAATTTAGCCAAGCTCATTTTCGTCTCCATGATGTAAAAAAAAATAATACATACATTTTGCTGCAGAATACAGGAACAAAAACTGAACCCAAAAAACCTCCTAAACTTGAGTACTTATCCAAGAACAGTTTCTAACATCAAGCCAAAATTAGCAACAACCAAGCGGACATCACCAATTTTTCAGTGTTAAATTACTGTAAGTAGTAGATCTAACTGTACAAAAAAAAAATCCCAAACTGGAAAATCAAAAGCTTTTTTTTTGTTTAAAGGTGTCCAAAGAAATACCCACCAGTTGCAGTCAAATTTGCATCAGAAGCTGCTTGCTTAAGAAAGATTTCTCCCTCCAAGTATTTGTAACACACTGCATTGCCAAGATTCTATTAAAATAAATTACTTTCTGATAACATTTAGCTGATACAACCACCTACAATGTGGACAGTCATGTACACAGTACAACAGTGGATTTTTGCAGCAACAGAGAAGTAATCAGAAACTGGTTCTAGATTTGAGATGATAGCTCATGTGTTATTTCTTGCAAACATACGGTCCCCTCTAAGGGTAAGGTGTTGGAGCTGGTATTGTAGCACTTCTGTGTCAGCAGGTTCCTTAATGCTCATTTTGTCTAAATTGAGGTAGTCCAGAGATTTTGAATGAGCCCTTTTACCTTTTAAAAGGCAAAGAGGAAGGGGACCATGAAGTGCCTTGTAAGGTTCATACGGTAAAGCCTTAGTGCATTTATCCCCTGAGCTGGGCATCCTTCTCCTCCTCCTTCCATTTACTGCTGGGATCTCATATGGCTGATAGTACCTGCTTCTAGTTTTGTACAAACGGGAAGAACGTGTAAGTCCTGAATCAAGCTGTTTGGAGCGCAAGTTTGGCCCAGATTCCCCTTTATTCTCTTCACTTGCTGTACACTTCTGGGCTAATTTCAGCAGCTCCTCTCCAGTCGTGAAGCCAACCAGGTAGTTAGAATCCATGTGAAGGATCTGGTATCCCGCAACCGTCCGTCGCATTGGTGAGCAGGGGGTACTGGAACAGCGGGGCTTCTCTGCTTCCATCCTGCCCGCAGGACTCACCTCTGCAAGAGGCACAGGGAGGGTGGAGAGGGTAGTTCTGGACTCTCCATTTATGTCAACTTCCATTTTAAACACAATGCTATGCTCCTAAAAATAAAACAGAGCTTGGTCAGAAGCAGAGCCTTTATGCAACACAAGGACCTGAGAGAGGATAGCAGAAACGAGATTTGTTATCACCCAGAAGTCATGACCAAGAACTGGTCATGAAGTACTCTCTATTCAGCCTTGTCTTACACTCTGCAGGGTGTCGCATAACAAAAGTATCACTGACATCTCCCTTTTAAAATTATCTTGGGTGTTTTTTTAATAGAAGATACCATAAATATACTCCTGATACTCTTAAAACATTCTTGAGTAGTAATGTAGACAAAAAAGAAGCATCTTTCCAGTCCATTTTTTCATCCTTTTAGTCCATTTGATTCCTTACAGCCCCTCTCCTCTGAGGCCATCTACATCCATTAGCACATCCACAGCACCTTCTCCCATATTCAGCTGTGTATTTTTTATATTGACAATAATCTCAGTAAACAAAGCTTTTAGAAAAACGTGTCTAACAGCTACTACCTCAGTGAGGCACAACCACAGACCAGACCTGATCTACTGTGGGTACTGCAATGCTTCCCTCTTCCAGATGTGAACATTTTGCTTTAGATTGAAAGAATGCATCCTGGCTGTTCAACAGCTGTCTTTATAGGTCACTAGTAATCCTCCCCTGCAAAAAAAAAAAAACCCTATCATCTTATTCACCATCAACCAAACTCACATTGTTTTATTCTAATGTACTTCTAACAAAGGAAACAGTATACTAGCATTTAATGAATATAGCATAAGATTCCTATAAGCAACTGAAGAATAACCAATATTCTGAACTCTATGGTATTTATTTGTTTTCCTATTTCTTTTGGGAACAGACTATTTTGCCCTGACCGTTCTTCCCTTACAACTATTCCAAATGCACAGTTTGGTGCCTTTACAAATACAGCTGTCTGTCACAAGCCTTTACCATCTCTAACATGGAAAGATAAGGTCAATATCACACACAGCAAGTATACACCAGTGGGCATCAGAACACAGAGAAGGCTTAATTCTTTTCACTTCTTTGTTTTCAGCATCATCTATACCATCTTGTTGACACAGCTACTTCACAAAACAGAAAGGTCACATTTGTTTCCAAATCCATGCTTCCTTCATTGTCAGCCTCAACTTTGCTCTACACAGTACCTGGTGACACTCTAGCTGATACAGTTCACAAAAAATTCAGTACAGCTTTGTCATGTTTAAAAGACTCAAAGAAGAAAGGAAAATTGATATGCAAGTGTCAAGCAGAAACCAATTCTGAATTTTATTATAGATCACTGTAAGCCACATTCAAAAACTCGATGTTTCATATACGAGACTGACTTAAAACATGCTATTATCAGTTTGCAAACTTTTAAAGCTGCTACTTACTACCATTCTGAGGCTTAGGAGGTCACCGGCTGAGTAGCAAAGGTGCAACAAGCAAGGGAAAGAAAATGCTCCCTCCCTTTCAATACTTCATTCATGTGCAATTACACCCCCCTCAAAATCCCATCAAGATCAATCTGTATCAATTTGTCTTAAAATAAGAGGGGAAGCTGGGTGCAAATCTCACTTGCAGAAGAAAATAATCTAGCCTCACACAAAATTTAAGCCTACCTTGTTTCTGTTCAGGGACTGCAAAGGAGCAGTTTAAGTAATGCTCCCACCTCTGCTTCCCTGCTTAGTCTCAAATGAACCTGCTGCTCCCATCCTATGCTAATAAACTAGGAGTAAACAAAATCCCCACGATTTTGCTAATGAGGATTTTATTTACCATTGACAAACTTCTGTTACAGAGAGACTACTACTGTTCCTTTAGTCTTAAATTTCCCTTTCAGTTCTCATAATCGTTACCAGTTTTGTGTAGCATCACTTTTACAGATGACACAGATACACTTCATCAAGTCAGCTTTTTAGCATTTTGAATTTAACAATAGAGGTAACACAGCAAAAGAAGCTAAATAAAGAATCTGAAGCAAAGCAAACACTAAAATTTGTCACTGAAAAAACCATCCACATAAAACTGAAGAATGTTGCCTATTATATTGGATTTGAAATATATTTATGGAGTCAATTAAAACTTTCAGAATAGCAGAAGCAGTTGTTGTTTCCTACTTATCTAGCAGTGAGACAATAACTACAGTGAGGTTTCAGCCACTGAGTTAAAGATATTCATAATTCCTTAAGTCAAAATTATAGTTCCTGCACCATCAGGAACCATGGTTACTGGAGGCATAGCACGGAAAAATCTTGCATTAAAACTTTTGGCTACCCTGTGCCTTTAGCCAGGAAACCTAAATATTTAACTGTTCCTGGTCTTTTAATTCCTGGTTTTGACCCTGCAGTTCAGAAATCTTTCCAGTAATCTTCTAGAAAGACTCAACTTACTCTGCTAGAAAGCTGAAATGATGCTAGAAAAAGTGTAAATAAAATAGTCACACGGCACAGTTAGAAGTGAATCACGTTATGTGGTCACATATGAACAGCAGCACCAAAAAAAGAAACAAACAAAAAAAAAAGACCCACAAGACCAGCAATCACTTGCAATACCTGCCCTAAGGGAGGGAGGAAGAGATGTCTTCATGTACTTTTTGAGTTAAAAAAGCCTTCAGAAGTTGAAAGCTACACAAAGGCTCTTCTCAGAACACAGCAAATTAATTTGCTTCTGTTTGAAACATAGGTGTGTGCCCTGGTAACATAAAGCAATCAACTTTGAAGAATAACTAGAAGGATGAAGGAAGGAGGCAGGAATTGACTGCTGAACAATTACCTCTCACTGACCAAAAACAGTACAAAGGAAAATCAGAGCAGAAAAGCCTTCAAGTCAGCAAGCTCCAGCCTAGTACTTCAGCCTGAAACTGCAGAACTTCCATTTCTGTGCTCCAGTGTGAAGAACAGCCCTAAAAAAAAGAAATCTGACGGACACTTGAAAGCAACAGTAGCATCAGAAGTGGCTGCCATGAACATCAGAAGCTCACGGGAACAGCAGTGCTAGCTGGTGAGAGGAATGACTGGCCAGCTCCACGGGCAGAGGTCCAAAACTCAGCATGTATGTGTTCAGCTGTTCTTTCCCAAGACTTTTAATGTGAGTTACTCAAGCTGCCATATGGCTTCAACATGCTTTATCTCCTTATCTGGTAAAAAAAGATAGAGAAACATTATTTAGAAGACTTCTATGAAAGAAAATAATTTGAGAACTTCACCTACAAATACGTATTTAAAACTTTTAGACTGCATTTTTAGGCCATTTCCGTGGTTATGAGGCATTAGATACTACTATCAGGTTCATTGCTGGGCGGTGGTCTGAGCCTGTCAGTAATTCTCAGCATCAGTTATAATCATAGAATCATTTGGTTGGAAAAGACCTTTAAGATCATTAAGCCCAACTGCACCTGTCCACTACTAAACCGTTTCTCTGAGCACCTCATCTACCCACCTTTTAAATACCTTCACAGATGAGGACTCAACCACTTCCCTGGGAAGTCTGTTCCAGTGGCTGGTAACCCTTTCAGTGAATAAATTTTGCCTAATATCATAGAATCATAGAATTGCTTTGGCTGGAAAAGACCTTTAAGATCATCAAGTCCAACCTTTAACCTAACTCTGCCATCCCACCACTAAAGCATGGCCCTAAGCACCTCATCTATCCTTCTTTTAAATACCTCCAGGGATGAGGACTCGACCACCTCCCTGGGCAGCCCATTCCAGAGCCTGACAACCCTTTCGGTGAAGAAGTTTTTCCTAATGTCTAACCTAAACCTGCCCTGGCGCAACTTCAGACCATTCCCCCTCGTCCTATCGTCCGTTACCAGGGAGAAGAGGCCGACCCCCACCTCACTACAGCCTCCTGTCAGGCAGTTGTAGAGGGCGATAAGGTCTCCCCTCAGCCTCCTCTTCTCTAGGCTGAACAACCCCAGTTCCCTCAGCCGCTCCTCGTTAAGACTTGTGCTCCAGGCCCCTCACCAGCTTTGTGGCTCTCCTCTGGACATGTTCCAGCACTTTCTTGTAGTGAGGGGCCCAAAACTGAACACAATATTCAAGGTGCAGCCTCACCAGCACCGAGTACAGGGGGACAATCACTTCCTTAGTCCTGCTGGCCACATTGTTTCTGATATGAGCCAGGATGCTGTTGGCCTTCTTGGCCACCTGGGCACACCGCTGGCTCATATTCAGCCTTTTCTGTCAAGCAGCTTTCCAGCCACTCCTCCCCAAGCTTGTAGTGTTGTGGGGGGTTGTTGTGACCCAAGTGCAGGAACCTCATACAATTGGCCTCAGCCCATCGATCCAGCCTGTCCAGGTCCCTCTGTAGAGCCTCCCTACCCTCAAGCAGATCAATGCTCCTGCCTAACTTGGTGTTGTCTGAAAATTGGCTGAGGGTGCACTCAATCCCCATGTCCAGGCCATTGATAAAGAAATTAAACAGAACTGTCCCCAGTGCTGAGCCCTGGGGAACACCACTTGTGACCGGGCGCCGACTGGACTGAACTCCATTCACCACCATCCTTTGGGCCAGTGGGTCCTTTCCAGCCAGTTTTTTACCCAGCAAAGGGTATACCTGTCCAGGCCATTGGCAGCCAGTTTCTCAAGCAGAATGCTGTGGGAAACAGTGTCAAAAGCTTTACTAAAGCCAGGTACACTACATCGACAGCCCTTCCTTCATCCTCTAAGCTTTGCCACAGGATGTGATAAGGTTAGTCAAGCAGGACCTGCCTTTCATAAACCCATGTTGACTGGGCCTGATCTTCTGGTTGTCTTGGATGTGCTGTGTGATGACACTCAAGATGACCTTCCCTGGCACCAAGGTCAGACTGACAGACCTGTAGTTCCCTGGATTCTCTCTCTGGACCTTCTTGTAAATGGGAGTCACATTTGCTAACCTAAATAATAATACTGAAAAACCTGGAATACCTAATACTGAAATACCTAGAACTGAATACCTAATACTGAGAAAAACAGTATTTCAGATCACAGCTGTCTTGTCTTCTTGCTTCTCAAAGAGAATGACAACAGAGTGATGCCAATTCAAGGCAATTTATAATTAAAGATTTACTATAGAATCAAAACAAGAAGAGGCACAAAAGCATAAGCTTTTCTTTGCTGCTGCTTCACATATTTAGAAACTATGGAAAATAACTGAAAATAACAGTTACCAGGAGGATTCAGTTGACCAATACATATCAGAAGTGCTTCCAGAATACAATTCACTTCATTAAGATTTTACAAGACTATCAATTCTCTTGAATATTATAAAGCAGGCTCTGCATATAAATTAACCTGACTTAATCCAGCTGAATATTGAGAAATCTGTCTAAAACACAGATAAAAGGAATAATGAATAGAAATACTGGGTTAACAACTGTAAACCATTATATTACCTCAAAGAATGTATTAATATACTTGAGATAGTTCTTCGAGGGTTAAAACATTAAAACCTCCACATTTTGTGAATATAAAGGCTTTCTGATTATTGAATCTTCTACAGTGTCAGATATTACTCAAAGATTAGGATGAGACAAATGAAAAACAAACGTATGACACGCTAACATCACACCATGCTAACAGACGCATTGTAAATAGTTTGTTATTGGAATGACCTCTCGCCATGTGCTCCTACTGCACCCAATGACACCTTTTGCTTGGTTTTTTTTCCTGATCATTTGTTAATTTTTTCTGTTAAATGTACTACTTACTGCCTTTCAGAGGAGAGAAATGTGACACAGAAAATATCAACTTTAATTACTCAATATTTAAAGACAACGAAAGGTGAAGAAGGGTTTCCCTTGACACTCCTATGCTTTGTAAAAGTCTGCATTATTTTGAAACCACCACAATAAGTTGCTCTCAGCAAAAGAACTGGTTCTCTGTAAATTATTATTCCCATTGTTACTTATCTTCTCAACTACAGCACGAACTGGATTGAGAAGATGCTTTTTTAGGATCAGCATTAAATGTCTGTCAATCCAACTATTTATTTATTTTAGGAAGAGATTTTTTTTGGTAGATGCTAAGCCTGCAGGTAGTACCATTTGTTAAGAACTACAAAGATCTGCCTCGTTGATAAAATGCTTGTAACTGCAACAAGCAGATGGCAGAATGGAGAGATGGCAATAGACTCAGTGACAGCAACTCTGTAAAAGAGTCAAACATATTGGGTAGAGACATGAAGCCAGTTTTGACACTTCCCCTTCTCTGTTCTGCCATTACTTAAGATATATATAATGCACTTAAAAGATACAATGTTTGTCTATCAAACATCAGGAGTTAAGTAATGTTACCCAGCACGTGTCAAGCACACATGAAGCCAGCACACATTTTTAATTATGTAAATTGTCTGTCTGTGAAGGGGAAGAGTAAGGTCTAAATCTTTCCCCTTGCAATCTGAAAAGAAAAATTCACATACATATAGCATGTGCTCTTGGAAATCACATCTTGTTTCTCTGCCACTGAAATATGCTGATGCAATTATGTACTTGTAGAGCAAAGTTTTCTGGAAATAATTACTTCTAATCTGCAACTAAAACAAGTGAAATATTTAGTTGAATGGAAAAAAAACTAGGTAAAATACAGCTACATGAGAGTCCCCACAAAGGTACCACATTTCTTTTTCTACAGCTGGGGCAGTCAGGTGATAGACTTTGAGATGAACGTAGCTTGTAGGTTCTTCCAGTGCAATCTGGTAATACTGCGCTGTACATACTGCCAGAGCCAGACAGTTGTTTTTAGCCATGCTCTTTACCTCCAGCTGAAGGGACTTAAGACTGATGTTGCTTCACCATGCTCTTGAAGGTCCCCTAAAATAGTCGTGTTATGTTTTACAGACTGATACCACTTTTGTAGAGGTAAGGGGAGGTAAAAAAAAAAAAACACCACAGAGAACAAGCTCATGAAAGTTATCAATAAACTATACCCATTCTTCACCAACTCTTGCTGTTCCTTAGGAGAAATTCCAAAGTGCTCTAAGCTAAAGAAAAAGCGAATGGAGGTAAAATTAAATTGTTCCACCACAAGAGACAACATTCAGATGGAGGAAGAACAAAATTCAGCACAGATTTTTTTCTCAAAATTAAATGGAAGAAAATGAAGTTACTCATAAACCATATGTTACGACCTTGCAAGCCTTAAGAGAACAGATTAATGGATATTACTGAACTAATAAAGCCAGTGCAATAACTAGGATGTGACGCAAAATAACAGTCCACAAAACAACAAGTAAAAATGACAACTACAAAATGGGGCCGGGGGGGCAGGTTCTTGTCAACAGGTGAAGTATTAAGCCCTTCAGCAATCTAGTATACTTGACAATACCACATGGTTTATACAGAACAAGGAATTATTAAAAGTTTTGCCAAAGAAGATCAAATAAATTTCTAACAGTATGTTCCTACTGCAAGAAGCTAGAACTATTTAACCAGTTTGTTAATTCTTGTTACTAATCCAGCTTTAAATAGAAAACAATTATGATCCAGGAAACTACCTTTTAAAAATGAAGAGGTTCTCAAATGAGTTACTGAGGAACTACAGCAGGCAACTCCCATGACTAGCTCAGACCAGATCAGCATGACAGAGCATATAATTTACACAGAAAAGAGACAGATGGAATTTCAAGAGTAGGTCCAGGCTAATGAATTTTGTATGAGCAGATTTAGCAAGCAGGGAGACTAAAAGAAAATGGTGGGCAAGAAGGACATTTAACTTCTAACATCTATTTGCCACGCAATATTAGCTGGAAGTGTTTAACAGAGGGTAACTTTTCTGAAATATTTAGAGTTCTTTAAATAAACAATGGGATTTCCTTGCTGGATGGAATCACACATGAATGCTTCCCCCTGACTCTATTGCTAAGCTGATGCTCCTGGCCAGCATAAAGACAGCTGTTTACTACCAGTACTCATCAAAAGATGAAACAGTGAGTTGAATGTAAAAAAGCTGATGCATATTGTAAACCAAATAATTTTTATTCTTTAGTTGGTTAGTAAGTTTAAAAAAGTTCTCTCTATAACTGTGTTTTATTTCTCTGCATTTTTTGATTTTCATCTTCTCACCAACTAAAATCTAAGTTTAATTTTCAAAGTTCTCTTCTCTCCAGTTTCAGGTTAGCCCACTTGGAAAAGAACCAACAAAAAACCATAAAACAACCTGACTTGTTTACAAAAATTAAAATGCCATTTTAAAATTATAGGAGAAAAAAAAGCATAGGTTTTAAAGTATTATAGATTTCACTGAATACATACTGATCTTTGCCTCTAAAGAACAAAATGGTAATGAGAATAAGGGTCTCTATTGCTTTTGTGTCAGACAAGAAATGCATGTTTGGTAGTATCCTCTGTTGCCACATCTGAAAACACAGTCCTGCAGATATTATTTTGAAACTATGAACCTAAACAAAAAACAGTATTATATTCAGCCTGTGACTGGGAGCAGCTATTCAAAGGAAGATACTAGTTAAAAATAAGACCTACTCAAACATACCAGGAAAAATATGTTTAATCAATGCAATTTAGGGGTTTTTGGTTTTGGTTTGTTTTTTTTTTTTAACTGAAGCACTTTAAATAACTAGTTCCTTGTCTTAACTTGATGCAGCCTGCAGCAGGTATTTAGGTGTTTGTTGGAAAGGTATATAATTCACTTACACCATCCACATTGATAAAGGTCACTTCCTCAAGCTTACTAGAGTTACGTGTATCATGGCTTTAAAGTTTTGTTCCCAGCCTCCTTCTCAAATGTTCCTTCCCGTACTTAAAAGCTACCTAAACCCAAATGTTTAAGTGTAATGCAACTATGGAATAAAAATTAATAAAAGCCCAACAGCACGTGCAGGTACAGTATGTTTCTATTAAACTTACAACTAGTGCGAACAGAAAACTTTGATCCAGAATACTCAGTTCATCTGACTTCACCATAACATACTGCCTTTGCATATGATTATGCAAGCCTGGTGGCCAAGTCGGCAGCATAAGGCTGGTCAAAGGAGAAGAGATTATAAAGAAAGCCATGCTACAATGTCGGTACTGTTATGCAAGAACTGAATTTCAGTGATCGCACTGCCATTGCCTCACTTCCCTCCATTTCAAAGTCACTGTGAGAAACACCCTCCTCCACCTTTATTATTCTAGTAAGTGTTCTTCCTCAAGGGGAAAAAAAAATAAAGCAAGCACAGCACGTAAGACAAAGTATGCCTCACAATACACCAACAGCAGCCAGGTGGTGGGAGGAGAAGCTTTCAGTAAGGGAGATAACTGGGAAAAAGTAGGAAGAAGCAGCCGTGCTGCACACTTCTACTCCTCATGGCGAAACAAAGCATCAGTTCCCCAGTCCTCATTACAATCCTCCTGGAAATGCTCCAAGGACTCTTACTGTATTCAGGACGAGCCGTGACGTAAGTCAGCCAACTACCGGTGCAAACAGCAAGTACTTCTCCCCATCACAGACCCTCCCCATCACTCCCACTGAGAGCTGTGTAGCTGCAGGCTTCTGCCATCCATTCATTTCCACATGCAGCTATGCAAGCACATATGTATGTATGTATGTCTCTCTGTCCAGTGAAGTACTGCACCGCTCTAGAGAGCACACTAACAAGCAAAGATATGTTCACAGAAAAACATCTACTAATGCACATCATTTGCTATTTTCTTTATAACAGGTACATACACACACTTATGCCAGTTAAAATCGCTACGTAAAATAGCATATAAATAACCTACATATAAAGAAATTAAGACCTGAGACTGTTTTCCTACATATCTGTAGACCACTCAAAACAACACCTCAACTGTTCAGAGACATTCCCTGGTATCTTAATATGCAGAGACAGAATTGGCAAAACACACACCTGCCAATAAACCAAAGCAGCTTAGCAAGCTTCATGCTCTGGAAAGTAACACTGTAATGCACACTAGAGTGCACAAATGCAGTCAACGAGTACCATGGATGGTACAATCAACAGTTAAAGAGAGCTGTGAGCCTTCGTTTACCCTTCACTAAGTAAGATTTATTACAGAGAAATATAAAGTTAACCCACAGAAAGCCAGGCACTAGTGCACTTTGTTACTACCAGCCTGAATAGTAAGGTCACATTCAGGTTTAGTGCTTGCCTAAGAGTATTAAGAATGGTACGGGGACTGCTGTCAGTTGTAACTTACAACTGAAGAGAGCTATAAATGATTCTGAACAGAGAGAGGTGCTAACAGGTGAACTCTGGCGTTTCCGCCGTTTACACTGCTGCTAGCAGCTGGCACCGAAAGCGCACTTGGGCAACCTCACTGCAGGCTTCGGGCCCGACATGACAATTCCCCAGGCTTCCTTCCGCACGCGGGTACTGGGACCAAGACCCTGGCGTCCTCCCAGACCTGCCCGGACAGCTCCACGAACGCTCTGCGCAGCTCCTCGCGGCCCGCTCGCCTCCACCGCGTCCATCAGCTGCCGCTGGGAAAGCGAAGTAGCTGTGGGCTGGGAGCGCAGGGCAAACGGGCCTGCGCGGGGCCGCCGCTCGGCTCACGGAAAAGGCAGGCGGGGATATGCGCCAGGGCCTCCGCCCTGCGGGGGGGAAAGCCCATCTCACGCGTCCGCGGGGCCGGGGTCCAGCCGCCACGCAGCTCCTAAGCCGGCAGCGGCCCCGACGCGGGGCCCAGCTCCGCTGGGAGGGGACAGAGGCGGAGGCGCCGCCGCCCGCGGGAGGGCCGGGCCGGGCCGCGCCGCTCCCCGTGGCCTCCGCCCTGGCCCAGGGGGCGCGGGCGGCATCACTGCGGCTCCCCGGTGCGGGCCGCGCCCCCCCTCCCCCGCCCCAATGCCGGCCGCCCCACGCCGCCCCTCGGCCTCACCACACGGCACCGCTTCCGCCGGCGCGCCAGGGTCGGCCCGGCTCCCCCCGCGCCCTACGGCCCCTCCTGAGGCCCACCCGCCGACCCCGGCTCCGGTACCCGCTCCGTGAGGCACGGGCAGGGCCCGAGGGCCGAGGAGGCCGCCGCGCCGCCCCGACGGCTGCGCGGAGCGCGGCGCGGCAGCGTCCCCGCCTCCTACCTGC
The DNA here is from genome assembly GCA_023375905.1 of Nycticorax nycticorax. NCBI lineage: Eukaryota > Metazoa > Chordata > Aves > Pelecaniformes > Ardeidae > Nycticorax > Nycticorax nycticorax. The sequence goes on along the minus strand of JAKFQP010000064.1, from coordinate 1,479,720 downwards.
GGTCCAGTGCGGCGGGACGCGGCGCGGCGGTGGCGGCAGCAGCGAGGCGCCCAGCGCGGCGCGGCCGCGTCACCCGGCCCGGCCCGGCCCGCGCGCGGCGGCAGCGGGCGGGGCGCCAGTTAACGGCGGCGGCGGGTGGCGCTTCCCAGCGGCCGCCGGCGGCACCCCGGGCCCCACCCCCCACCCCCTCGCCTCGCCCCGCCCCGCCCCCTTCCCTGCCGCGCTCCCCACTCCCTTCTCTGCAAACCCGCCCCTCTCGCACCCGCGTGTGGGGGAGGCGCCGAGGCGCCCGCAACGGCCGGGGGCTGCGAGGCGAGCAGCGGCGAGCAGCACCCCGGAGGGCGGCCCTGGGCTGGCCCACGGCAGCCGGCGCGGGCAGGGGCCCGCTGCCTCCGCACAGCTCTGCGGCTCCCGGCGGCTGGGGCCCGGGCGCTACGCTGGAGGCCCCTGGGGAGGAGGCACCAAGGCCGCCGGGCCGCAGGAGTTCACGTGCCTTTCGGATCCCCCTGCAGAGGCGGCTCTGGAGTGCTTGGCGGTGAGCCCTGTTGGGACAAGCCTTGTCTTCCACCCATTCCACCGATGCCGATACTCTTTGGCTTAGTAAACTTTAGTCTCGGACACCTTTTCACTTCATAGGCAGCTATAAGGGACCAAGTCATCATCTCTTGGTGGCTTTCTCGTCCCTGAAAATACCACCCATCTCCTGTAACCTCTGTGGTAGTTCTGTCATCTAGGACGCTAGGACTAGATACAAACGTTTAGGAATGGTTTTGCCAACAACCAGTCAGATCATTTCCCTATTTTATTTTGCTGCTCAAAGACTGAGCAAAGACGCTATACCTTGCAAACAATTGCTGAACTTCCGTCCCTTAAGTAAAAATAAAAGGGAAGGGGAAAAGAAAGTGCAACATCATAGCCCACCTTTTTCCCCTCTCAATAATGTTTTTTTGGGAGCTGAACCACACAGCTGGTATTTCTAATCCTCCTGGGATGGAGTTGAGCAGGCTTTTCCTCCTAAAACTGGGTCTTTACAGACGCATTCTTAAACACATAGCTGAAGTTTACTACCGTCCTTGGGAATGCAGAGATGTCCTCTGTACAAAGGCCGTGCTCTGGCTTCCCTCTGGTCCCAGTGGTCAAGAGGGCTGCAGGTCACCTAGTCTTGAATTGCAGAGAAGGGTGTCAGCATTAGGTATGCACCCAGACCAGCCAGACTAGCTGCTCATTGTGCACCCAGATGCATCTGGCATTTGCATTTCTTGGAAAGTCTCATCTAGAACAAACAACAGAGAAACAAAGAACAAGGGGTTTATAAGGAATTTTAACTACAGTCTCTTTAGCTCTGCAAGCCCTTAAGAATCATTGATTTTGCAAGTTCATGAAAAGTGTAAGAGCTAAATTAGTTGGTTTAGTACAGAACACAGAGAATATATCTGGTCAAGCAGCAGTGTGAGAAAAGGAATTTGGAGCGTGATTCAGACTCTTTATGATGGTCTTTGTTGCTTACAGTACACAAACTCCTTCGCTTCGTGTTGGCACCTGCAATACTAATTTTAGCCTCAGTCAGAAATCTCATCTTCCTATGTTGTCCTGTGGTATAAATGAGGCTATAAAATCCTGTCAGTGCATCACAACTTTACCCCAACAAACTTCCCCCCACGACTTCCCCGCACCTTGCTGTCGACTGAGTTGTCAGTCAGCCTCTGAGATGGACTTGCAAGGCTGATGGCGGCGGGGGGGAGGCAGGCAGCGGTGGTGAATGACTTCAGGAAGTCACAGGTGCTTGGGCGGTGATCATAATGTATTCTAGCTAAGTAAATGTTTAAAGTAAAACATGATCAGTGGTTTTCCCCCCACAAATCAGGCACTTTAACATTTAATAAACTGTAATATTTAATAGCATTTATTGCACTGACGGAACTAACATGGTGCAAAATGGTCTTTTAGATTTCTAGGTACCAAAAGAAAGGCAGATTCTGAAAATGTCTCCCAAAGTAAGCATCAAAATCCACACCAAGTATTTGAAAATAAACCTATATCTTCCTAAAATCCCATAATTTTCAAAGTCCTGCATTTTCCACACACACAGAGGATTATCATTAAGATTTTCCCTAGACTGACTACTGTATTTCACTACTGTTTGCAGTGCTCTTAAAGTCATCCAAGATTTTGCGTGCTGAACAGATACTTTGAAGGGCTTGGGCTTTATTTACCCCACTTAAGGTCTGGTTAACAGTTTTTAGTGCTGCTTCAACAAAGAGAAAAACACAGACCATTACAGACCGTTTTCTCTGCATCATTGCCCTGACTAGAACATGAAGTATCTTACATCTTATGATGGCTGTGCTCATCAGCAGGTTCCTGCATTAGAATGACAATATAACTCAATTTTAAAAAGTAAACATAGTATTAAAGGTAAAACACAGAAAAAGGGCTCAATTCCTTCCCTGAAAGAGCTTCATTATTTATTATCCTTAGAGAGTTTTTATCAAAACACTTTTTTTCCTTTCTTTTGCATATTCCAGGCTTGCACATTGTAAACTGCTATGGTGATTTGAGCATTAATGAAGTTACTAAATCACAAGGGCTGAAAGCCAAGCAATTGAAAGAATATTTACTCAGTGTGTTTAACTCTTTGGTTTTATGCACATGGATTTAATACCAAAGCCTAATGAGACAAACATTTTTTATTAGAAATTCAGTTTCTTTTCCCTTGTTAAGGTATGTAGCCATTATTTTGAAAATCTGGATTTTACTGGAAATCCATAACTGCATTCAGGATGAAGTGCAAAGTATTTATGTGGGGCAGGGAGGGAAGAGAAAAACAATTCTGAGCAGGGTATGGCTGAAGTAGTAGGATAACTTTTACATCGAAAAAAATCATTAAAACCAGAATACTTTCATATTAAAAGACAAAAAAAAAATATTACCTATTGCCATGTAGTTCAGCAACTTTTGCCATCCAAACCCAAAAGCTTAGTAATTTTGTTATATATCTTAAAAGGCTATTTGGCTAAGTTAAAAGAAACTGTAGTGAAAAATTACTTAGAAGCCAAACAATATGTCCTAAGTACACCATTTAATAAAATCCCACCTTTATTTATTATATAGTAAGTTAAAAAAATTAATTTTAGTGAGTGCAAAAAAGTTTCCCTTAATTTACTTTTTTGGCCAAATACACTTTTTGCCTAATCAAGCTGATTTCAGTAGGAAATATGACTACTTAAGGAAGGCTGAGTTTGTGTCCAGATGGAAGAGGTAACCACAGGAAAGAACATGGAAAAGTTGGTGCTTTTAGAGCCTTGTGTGTTTTGCAGATGTTCAGTTAGTACCAACTCCGATTCAGACCATCTCAAAGCAATAAACAGAACCAAGCAACATGAAAAGATGCACTCTGTCCTACACTGTAAGATTTAAAAGTTACTGGGAAAGGGAAGTGAAGTTTTGGACCAGTCTTACACAAATGGTGCATTCAGTATGCATATATAGCAGAAGGCAACAGAAAGTACTTGCTAACGTTGTTCTAGGACTGTTCAGTGAACCTAAGTTTATCAAAATCAAAATGTAAATCTATTAAATAAGCAAGAGAAGTGACAAAGACATGTTCGTGATCAGACCAGGTTGCTCACAGAGGTGGTGCAGTCTCCATCCTTCAAGGTTTTCAAGCCTAAACGGAATGAAGTCCTAGGTGACCTGGTCTGGTCTCACAGATGACCCTGATTTGGGCAAAAGACTAGAGACCTCCTGAGGCCCTTTCCAGCCTGAATTATTCTGTGTTTCTATTATCCTTTTTCAACCTTATTGTTTGTGGATTGAATGCATAGCATATGTCGAGGTCAAAATGTATGGGAATTAATATTGGTTTAGAATAGAATGGAATGGAATAGAATAGAATAGCATAGCATAGCATAGCATAGAATAGAGTAGAATAGAATAGAATAGAATATTTCAGTTGGAAGGGACCTACAATGATCATCTGGTCCAGCTTCCTGACTACTTCAGGGCTGACCAGAAGCGAGAGCGTGTTACGAAGGGCATTGTCCAAATGCCTCTTACACACTGACAAGCATGGGCCATTGACCAGCTCTCTAGGAAGCCTGTTCCAGTGTTCGACCACCCTCTCGGTAAAAAAATGTTTCCTAGTGTCATATCTGAACCTCCCTTGGTGCAGCTTTGAGCCATTCCCAGGTGTCCTGGCACTGGATACCAGGGAGAAGAGATCAGCACCTCCCTCTCCACATCCCCTCCTTGGGAAGCTGTAGAGAGCAGTGAGGTTGCCAAACTCAACAAACCCAGAGTCCTCAGCCACTCCTCACAGGACATGCCTTCCAGCATACCACCAGCTTGGTTGCCTCCTCTGGACACATTCAAGGACCTGAACATCCTTCTTAAATTGTGGGGCCGAGAACTGCACACAGTTTGAGTCAGTGTTTACTTGTTCATAACTAATACTCAACCTAGAAAAGGCAGGAATCTCCAAGCTTTTGGGGTTTTTTTCCATTCTACTTCAAATACAATGTCATTTCAGTCTTTTGAATTCTTTTGATTTTCTCCTTTGCAGACCTCAGTAGTTTGTAACTCTACATCTACTGTGCAAGTGCTCTTCAAAAATGACCATAGACTCCTATTTAAGATTCATAAATAGTCCAAAATATTTCCCAGAGTAGTCTTTAAAAATTATTTATGGATGCTTTAGAAATGATGGTTTAAATCTAAATATATTCCCAGCCCTCACCCAAAAGAGGAGTAAAAAAGTTATCAAGAATCTGAAGACAAAGAAGACAGGAAGTCCAAATGGACTTTACTTGGATTTTAAAAGATTCACAAGAGTTTTAGTATTTATATTAGTATAAAATAAATAATAATAATCTTATGAAAGGAGCAATTATTCCCTCTTCTGGAGACATGTATTAGAACAGGAGATTTAGTGAAACATGTGCATCCAGACCAAATTTGCTTTGTTGGAAGCAAAGATACTGCAGTTGTATCAGGAGAAGTGTTGACCTGGTACAAAACACGCATCACCTTGTTTTCCCTTGTTGGTGACTTTTGTCCCTTTACCTGAACAGAATTGGAGGTCTGTAAGTGTAGTGCAATAGAAGATGGCTTTGATGGTATTCCATTTTACTTAGACATCAGATTATATAGATCAAGAGCATTGCACAAAAAGTAGGCTTCTCAAAAACACATTGCATCTGGGCAAAAATAGCCTAATATAACTCTCTTTCAGGCTAATCTTGAGATACCCATGTAAAATACGAATTTCCTTTTCTGCATTTCTCAAGAAGTTCTCATTGGGACCTGTCATAATCCCGTTTAGATCAGAGCAATTATCACCAAGCTCGGCTCACTCTTTTTGAAAGAGAATACACCACTAGACATTGTAATTTCCACATGAAAGTTCCTCTTTTCCATCAACTTTATGATAGAAAAATATGCATTGATCTCAGTATAGCTTGGATGAAGACAAAAAATTTCTAGTCATGTTCAGTGTTATTTCAGAAAGCTGATTCTTCCCTTAGCAGGAGATCACACGAAAATTTGTAATTTATTGAAATCTGGACTAGGTCTGTTTCTGCTTACTACATTCATACACTATGTAGCATGGTGACAAACTGGTTTTCATCCTTTTTTTTTCTTCCTTAAACAAGTACATGTTAGAACTCATTTTGTATCATTGCAAAAGCTTGTAAGGTCTCTTCCACACTAGCTTCTACCTCCTTTATGATACAGATATTCTCTGTATTTAGTGCATCCTCCTCCTCAAAGGCCCACGTGTGATGCCACTCACACACACTCTGATCTCTCTGAGATTTTTCTACAGTGTGAACTGCAAATAGAATTTGTCTCCAAAGTACAGATGATTTGCAGGGCTCTCCTATTGTGTCATAATTCAGCTTGTTCACTGAAAGAAGATAGAGGGATCAGAGACAGAACTGCACATCCTTTGAAGACTGAGCCAGACCTCCAGCTAGCTATTTTGCAGCGAATGTCAGAGCTGGAATACTGAGTCTTTGCTATTCTTAATGGAAATGTATTTAGTTAGACCACAGGACTGTTATATTTAAAAATGAATAGTTAGAAAGCTGACAGAGATAATACCATGTGGTCTAGAGTATGCTAGGTTTTATTTCTTTGTTTATATACAAGATGTTTAATTTTTTAATTTGGCATCTGTTTTCCACAGTAATACACTCAGGAATGCTTTGTTATTACACCAGTTTTCATATTTCAGAGCACAAGATGGTTGTTCTTAGGGGCTAAGTGAGGGAGACAAGAAATTAGTATTTGAAAATATTCAGTGACATTTGTCCTCTCCACAAAACCAAGCAAAATTAAAGCCATTGTTTAAAAAGAAAAATAAAAGAAACATAAACAACTACTAGATAGTAACCTTCTTTTCTTCCACCAGTTCTTCAAGAACTGATGTTTTAGAAAAGTTTTTGCAGTTTTTTCTTTAGGAAGCTACTTATGGGCCTGTCAATTGCTGTAAACTCATAAAAAATACAGGAAAAATAAAGGAACATTATGCTTCCATCTGTGTTAGATGACAGAAAACAGCGTTAAATCCCTACATTCTGCCATTTGAATAGTCTATTGCATTGAAATGGCTATTAAGTTTTTGTTACATCTCTTCTGCCATCTTCCTTTGAACTCTGGTGGTTTTGATGCTATTGATCAGTACATGATAATTATTTTTTTAATGCATACCTCCCTAGGCTTGTTTATATGGATTCCTACAAAACTCAACTATGAAAGCATATCTGCTTTCTCTTAAGAAATTTTACTTGCTAGTATAATTATACAGAACTCAAATGTATGTCTTTATTACAACAAAGAAACATAAAACTAATAAAACAAGATTTTTAGAAGTTTTTACAAAAATGTTTGTGTTTTGCTCTGTTTGGTAATGATGCTTCATTTTTGAAGGAAATACTAAATGTTTACTTGCAACTACATTTCAGGGTGTTATAACCACTGATTTTCTGTGAACTTATTCTTTGACCTCTGTCAAATCTGGTTTGAATAGGATGTACATGTCAAAAAGTTTAATGTGAGAGAGAGTCCAATTGCATAAAAAAATTGGACTAAAAGTAGGTTCAAATCAGCTCAGTACAGTCCACGTTCTGCCTTATTGCCAGAGTAGTAATAGGAAATGGAAGAGCACTCACAGTGGTTCTGTATTTAATGTTAGCATACTGGAACATGAGGAAGCACTGCAGAATGTGTGACTACCATCTACCTTTTTGAGGAGTAAAATATGTCTTGGTATAAAATGATAAACTGTCACTTCTTTTAAGTCATGTCCTTCACTGCCAAGAGAAATTTTGGCTTGCTTGTATATTAATGGCTTATTTTAAATTTTTTTCCCACCGAGACTACAGTCTCTTCACAAATGCTCTTAAAAGAAAACAATATGGAGAGAACTTGCCAGCGACCTTGTTTTTATTTAGAAGCACATAAAAAAAAAGTTATGCCACAGCTTTGGTTGACTGGAATGATACGCATACTTAAATTTTAACAGTATTTTTTTAAAAACAGTAAACAAGTGTACATTCAGTTGTGTGCAAGACCAACACTGTCAATAACACAATTACACTACAGAAAATGAAATGTTTTAAGTATATAGCTGTGATACCCTTCATATTTTTGGTATTTAACCAGCATTTTTAGAATTAGTCTGCTGAAGCCATTTCATGTGTGGTAAAACACTGAAAACAGACCCTGTGGCAAAGTGAAGGTAATTATAGTTGCACTGGCTCTGGAGATGAGTAAGAGCCCCGCTTAAAAGTATTACTTGGAAGCTGTATCCTCTGCAACTTAAATGTGAAAGGAATTATCTAACTTGTAGTTTATGAAGTCAGTTATTAATAATCAGCCACTTGAACTTACAAAAGTGGACAATATTTTCATACACTTGGGATAATTATAATAATTCAATAATTTTTCATGCCACAGATAAAAATCACAAGAACTGCTGAGACTGGATGATTACTCTACATAATGCAGTAACTCAAAGTGCCACTGACTTATTAATGCTTCTCACAGCTCTTACAAAATCTTTAGGGTTGTTATTTTTTTTTTTTTATGAGAGCTGTTGTCAACCACCTAGATTGGAAGGAGAGGTATGAAAATTCCCAGGCCTTGATGAATCCTGAGTATTTTGCAACAGTAAGCAGTGAGTTCTGGTAGACCACAGCCTCTCTCTACTCTGAAGGGATGATAACAAAGCAAAGATGGAATATTTACATTTTTAGGATAAACTTACTAGCAGACCAGCTGTAACCACTTCTCCTTTTATAAAACCTGCTTTTTAATATCACCTTTTGGTAGAAACATACGGCAAAGCAAATAAAACTGTCTTTTTAGTAAACAAAAGAAGTTTTTGATAAAAACATACAAAAGACAGTTTTATCCACTGGATGATATACAGGTACCCGTATACAAGCATGTATACTAAACAACAAAAGAGAAGGTGTATTTGAATGTTACAGGTCTGATGTAAACACAGAATAAAAATGAGAGTTAAGTGACAATACATTAACTCACTCCATCATGCCTAATTATTGCAGCATATATGATTAATTCAAATGCAGAAAACATCTGCTTATCTTCAAAACCAGGCAAAAGAGATCTCTTTGGAAATGTACTTAAATTAAAAAAAAAAAAAAGAGCTTTTAGCCAAGATGTGTGTTACATTTCATCCCACGAAAGAAATTCACTGGGAAATTATAAACTCCTGAAAATAGAAGTTTATAATGACAACAGACAATGCCTTCATTACAGTGACAGCAACAGAGCCACTGTAACACATACCACTGCATTGGTATTTTCTTTTTGTACAAGTTTACAGTAAAAATTCAAAGACACTGAAAAGGTTCATGTGCAGCTTTTCTATTAAAGGTGTGCAGTTCATCAAACTGGTATTTCCTGAAATGTTTTAGAAAATGAGACATTTAGCCTAAATATGTAGCGTGCACACTAGTTAACCACGTATAAACTAGATTCTTAAGTGCACTATGAACTGCAGACATCAATGGCTTTTGAAAGCTCAGTAATTTAGTTGAACGCACACTAAAGAATTTTTTAAGAAGTTGCTTCCAGTTTTGTCTGATCAACTTCATTTCTTCTCAGAAAGAGTTTCACCACTATGTTCTACATCTAGCGAGGTCTCTTCAAGAGATAGCTTAACATTAGATACACAAACAGAAGATCCAGGGGTGGCTGCACAGATAAAGAAAAAAAGTATTAGGTTTTATACTTCAGAATATCCATGCTGAAAAGTATCAAAAGCAAGAAAAATGCAAGCTACCTAGCACAGAAACACACACAAAGCTACACTTTATGTAATGAGATTGGAAATGCAATGGGATTTTGTTCTAGATGCCCTCAAAACAGCACAGCTATCCAAAAGCAGACAGTGTAGCTTGACGACAGTTCAGACTGAATACACTAAGGTCTGAATGCATAGAATCATAGAATTGTTTAGGTTGGAAAAGACCTTTAAGATCACTAAGTCCAACCATCATGTAACTGGCAGCTTTAGTCAGAACCTGGTCACAGAGCTCTATGGTAGATGTTTAGAAAAAATCTTAGAAATTCTGCCACAAATAAATAAATTTCCTTTGCTTTTCTTACTTGGAAATAGCTAGAAATATTGTTAAACTTAAAACAAAAACCCGTAAATTTTGAAGCCATAGAAATTCTTTCCAACACTTCGGAGGACAGGAGAAAGTAACTGTTAGCACAGTTTTACTGCTAAAACTATTTGTGCAAAGCTATTGAGTTCTCACTGACCCGTAAAATGATCCCACTTACATAGACAGGGAATGTTAAGAAATAGCTGCCCTAAGAAATTACGTAATATATAAGAAAGAATCCTACTGCTGGAAATAATGTAATGAAGTTAGCCATCCTGCCTCTGACAGAATTTACTTACATAAGGTTGGTTTCTCTATTGCTAGCCTTTCAGGCAAAGTTTCAAGTGGTGTTGGTTGAATTTTTGCAGGTGTATATGTATTTAAAGAAATTTTTCTTCCTGACAGTGGAATCATGTAAGTTGGAGAAGCTGAAATGGGGGAAAAAAGAAAGGAGACACATTGTTAACAATAAAACCACTCTTACATGAGGAAAGTGTCAAAAATAGTAGCCACAGAACTATGTATCTGTCCAGCAATATTGGTGCCAAAGTTATACAACCTGCAGCTCAGCTACTGATTTTTGACTCTAGTGTCAAAACTTCAAAGCATGAAAGACAAATCTAAAAATCTCCTTTTGACCTCAGAAAGTGACATGATAACTTCATGCTGCTACAGCAGCTAAGCCAAATTTCAGTAACAGCTGCCTTGCCAGAAGACTGGCAAAAGCATTATTGCTACTTCTCATAGGTTATGAAGATTGCACTGGAATAGGCGTTTTGTCCAAAATGCGTATGAAAAGTGCATACAACAGATTATCCCCTAGACAGCTTCCAAATGTTACAGGAAAGCAGAAGGAGAACAAAGCACCTATGGCCTCAATTCTATCAGGTCTAATTTCCAACCACTCCTTTGTACAAAGGTGACAACCAGACCACCACAGAAGTACGACAGTTTTTTTAAAAATATTTTTTTTCATCTTGTGTATTCCAAATTCTGAACTGATTTGAAGAGACATGAACTTTCTAACCAGTGTAACACAGCATTTTAAATAGCTGAGAACTTTAAAATACCTGTAAGCCTCCCTGAGTTCTTTTTCAGTTAACATCAGTTTTCTTAAATTACTTATCTTCCTTCTTAGATATAGCAGGCCTACCCTATCAGATTAGCCACTGATTAAAATCTAAAGTGTATAAAACTGAAATGCCAGGAAAAAAAAAAGAAAAATCCTGTAACAGAAAAAAAGGAAAAATCCTAACATCTAGGTAGCCTTTGTACCAGTACTAGCAAGTACAAATTTTCTGATCAAAGCATGAATCTAATTTAGAGATTTCTCAAGAAGAATGATCTCCAATTACCTGACACATGAATTATAAGCATCCTAATATGTGGTAAGTCTGGCCTAACAGAAACCATTTCCAAAGACATAGCAGTAGAGTCACAATGGGAAGTCATTTTCCCAGACACACGCACATTGGAAAGAACTCAGTTTGCGTTTCATTTCAAGATCACTTGAACATGCAGCACAAACTACTGAAAAATTAACTAACTGCAAGGCACTCAGGTGAAACCCGAAGTAATACTGAAAGACACAGGAAATATCACAGTTTTAAGATGTAAAAGGCTTGTAAGAGGCAACATTATTCTGCTGAGGTTACTGCCAGTACAACAGTATAGTATAAAGCTGGAAATACTGTATGCTCAGTAAAAAACATTCCTTGTAATTCAGCTAACAGTGTGGACAGTACAGAGAAGTTCTTATTGTAAGGAAATAAACCAATTATGATTTCATTAAATCCTTAATTTACCACCCCAGTCACCAGAGACATTACTTCAGTGAATTATGACAGTGTTCATAGTGCAAGAGGATACTGCAAAAATTAGTTATGCTTTATGTCCACATTTCATTTTTTAATGCAGTTTTTTTTAGTTTCCTTGTTAGCTGTAAAATACCTGAAAAATTCATTTAAAATGAAAATAATTACAAACTAAAATCAGTACATGTCTCCTGCAGATGTTCCCTTGATGGAGCAGCCACAGAGGCAAGAAATTCATCAACCTGCTTCAGAGACAAGGAGTTGTGTAGAGTTTCCAAAGGGCAAATAGAAGGCACCATGGAATATAGTTCAAAACCTGAAACAAAAATAATAAAAAAAAAGAGATTTCCAAACATAAGGCAGGGTTTCAGCTATTGCAGGGGTAAGTATTAATGCATGATAAAAAGTACTTATTTTAAATCAGCTCATGCAGACATAGTGCTCTTGAAATCATGGACACTAAATATTAAAGGAGTTGGAACAAGATGTGCCAATTTCCAGGATGTACCGTTTAACATACCATGGGATACAAATCCCATGGACACATAAAGTGGTCTTCAAACATTACAACTGTGCTCTACTCCCAAATCAGTTCACAAAAGACAACTTTCCTCTAAGACAAACTTAGTAAATCACTAAAAAAAAAATAATCAGGAAATGGTAGTATTTCTCCTACTCATTCTCACACCTGGCACAACCCTAAACAGGTAACTCATTCATGGAAGTAAAATAGAATAGCTATGTTGTCAACTGCTAGCAGACAAGAGCTAAAAATGCTACAACTTTCCAAGAAATTTGCAGAATTCACGTTCTATCATCTTCAGTATTCTGTGAAAACAAACTTGCCTTAAGTATCAAGGAAAACCATTGTTAGAGCTTTTGCACCTTCACGTTACATGTTTTAACTTTGTAAGACAGATTTACATGTACCTTTATGCATTTAAAAACAGTACTTAGAAGTTTCATATATTAGAACAGGTAAGTATAGCAACCAAAATCTAAAAATGTATTGGACTTTGCTTTTCTACATTAGTATTGATCATACACCAACCATGCATATCCATATTACTAACATACTAAAAAGCATTTAAACATCTTGGCAAAAAAAAAATTGCAGTTCCCTGAAGTGATGCAAGTTTGATAACTCAATGAACAGCTCTTCATCCAATTGCATTTCAGAAGAGGAAAATGTGTCCATTAATCTTTTCAACATACAGCTGTAACATTACAACTTTGCAATTCAATACTGTAAATTTACAGTTGCTACATTTCTTTCAAGATATTTAAATGAAGAAACAATAGTGAATGAAATAATGTTTAGAATTTCAGTTCAAGGTACATTTATTAGAGATAGGGTTATCACTGTGAACTGTGCCCTCCCCTAAAATAATAAGCATCAATATTCCTGTGATACCCAGTGTTCCCTATTCACTCCCCATTTAGTGCTTTGCATAGAGAAGTAACAACAAAATTTCAGTCCCCATATTTGGATCCACATTGGCCATACTCAAATTTGAGGGACAGTCACTTCAAATATACAATCAACTGAAGTGTACTTACGTCAGCTTCACTTATGTTACAAACAAAATGTTGCATTTAATGGAAACTTGGTTGTCATGTACAAAAGAAACACCACCACATACTTAATTTCTATTTTCCTATAAAGGCAGCAGCTAAGCTTCAGTGTAAGCACTAAGATGTTAGGCATACATATTAATATCCTAAATAACTATGCATGCATGCAAAGCGCAAACCCTTTCTTTGCATTACAGTAAAATGTAAGACTTCTCTCTTTACCTTGACAAAAAAGTCACTATCACTTGAATGAGAATTTATTTTTTAAATTTTGCAAAGAACATAGTGGGACAATGTCAGGTTAGCTTTTTAATAACTATTACTGTTATAGTGCAGTGTTACAGAAAACCAGAAAGGAATTTCAAAATATACCAATGCTCTTTAAAAAAATAAAAGAAAAAAGTTTTCTTCTTTCAGGAATCTCCCCTCCCTGGGTTTTTGTTCAGTTTTGACAGTTCTGCTAGCAGACAGCCATATCCCAGCGTGGTGTTGTAGCATCTTTGTGTCTAAGGGATATTATTTAAAAGATATTCTGGAAATCCATCTGCAGTGTTTTATTTGAATATTTTACGATAAATATTTTATGATGTTATGAGAAATAAAGTTGAATTTTAATGATGAAGCCTGACAGTATCCCTTTAAAAAAGCCATTTCCTGCAAACTAACAGCCTTTGAGGTTTGGCTATATTTGTTCTTAAAGCACCGTCCCCCATCAAAAGGCAAGACAATGAAAGGGTTAACGCAGCATCTCAAAAAGCCACCCTGCTGTCTTATATTTAAAAGCTATAGAGACATACCACTGGAGCCTAGAAATTCCACAGAGGAAATGGACCAGCACCTAAAGAGGTGTGGGTGTTCTGCACAGAGGCCCAGAAAATAAGGTAAAGCACTGTCAGAAGATACTTGTTTTCACCATGTTCCTTGAACTAAAGATGGGGGGTGGGGGTGGGGGGGTAGTCTGAAATGGGTTAAGAGGGTGTGATAACAACATAAAAACAAGAAAACAGAGTGAAAGGGACAAGGAGAATCAAAATGATAGTCCAGAGGACAGACAAAACAACATCAATATGCTTTTAGGTTAGTAGAAAACCCTTGGAAACCTGCAGTATACTTCGGTTTTGTAGGAGCTCATACAGCATGCATTAATCTTGTAAAAGATGTGTGGTAAAACTGCCGCATTAAATGAATCAGAACAATCAATGCATTCATTAAAAGCAATTTAGATCCTTTTTTAAAGAATGCAGTCACAAAAAGATAGTGCTAAATGGAACAGAAAGTAATCGTATTATTAGACACTGATAGTCAAATGCAGTTCTTACTTTCTGACCTTGTATGTTTTGGAAATATTTGGTTTGAGTCTAAAGACAAAAAATGGACTCCTAACTTTCCTATTTGAAATAGGACACTGGAATTGGCCTTTAGATCAAACACAGTCTTAATGGTATTAATTCAGTCTTGCTATAGCAGTTTTCCTTCAAGAATCACTGCAGTGCAAAAAGTCACTATGGATTCCGAATTAATACAATAAACTACTACTTTGCTTTTCAGCAAAGCCAAACAAAAACTCAGTCTTTTTTTTTAACCCTGTTTCTAAGCAAATACATTTTGAATCTAACATAAAAATACTGATGATTTCCACTGCAGTTTCAATAATATCACCCATCACTGTACTCAGCCAGCAGTCATGCACATTTTTAAAACTGCAATTAAGAAATCTGGAAAAGCTACATTAAGATCCAGTGGATGCTGAAGACCGAGTCTGGTTTTCATGAACAGGATACGTTTTGGGCCTCATGTAGAAAGGTAGGCACTAAATATTTTGCTGAGGAAGAGAAAGACATACCTCTGTCCTGCGTGTTAAACCAGACTTTTTTTTGTAACTATGGTAGACTGAAGACAATCTAAATCTCACTTTTGAAGCTCAAAAGGTCAATGTAAGCAATGGGCAGCTCTCTTGCTGTGATTTTTAGTGCAATATTTAAGTAATCTGCATATCTGATGAACAGAGAAGTATGATAAGGTAAAAATAAATTTTCATCTGATGATAAATACAGCAATTTAGCGGGAATGGAACCAAAGCTTCTGCTTTAGTTTTTTTAATTTAGCATCACCTCAAGAAGATAGTCATAAACTCCAGTTGTCAATTCAGTGATTTATAGTTGAATCAGGAGGCTCAGGGAAACAGCTTAGCAGGAGAAAGACAAAGAAGAAGCAGCAGCTATCAAGAAGTGTATGCCCAATAAAGATCAGGTTTAATTCTGTTTTTATCTTGTACCATACAGTCTGATCACACAAGAAATTGAGAAGAAAAATTTATTACAAAGATCATGATTAACAGTAGCACTTAAATTTTTTCAAGGATTTTTCTAAGGAATGAATTTTGATGTTGTATTTATACTAATGAATGGTAAAGAAGGGATTTAGGATATCTAATGATTACAAATATATTTGGAGTTGTGCTTGAAGTTAGGAACGACAGACGGCTGGATGATACTGTACACCCCATAATTGAAATAAAAATAAAAGGGATGAAGCAAGGAACCTTTTGTTTTTGTTTTTTTTTTAAAATAAAAGCAAAACGTACCATTGGTTGGGTGTCGAGCAAATGAGATAGAAAACCTTTTAACAGCAGAACCGCGTGTGGTGTCTGAGAAAGAGAAAAACAGGTACCTGAAATTTGTAACAGCTACCAAAAGAGGGACATTTTTAAAAAGGAAAAGAAGAAGAAAGAAAAAAGGAAAAGATGAGAAGGTATTAGAACTGAGTGGCATGCAGAAGGGACCAAGGAAAAGGGCTAAAATCTAAATAGGGGTTAAAAAGAAGAAATTTGGATTGTTGGTAACTACAAGATGTGTAATGAAGTGTATGAAAACAAGCAGAATGAGCTGGTGATTCTGGCATACAAGGTTATATCAGGTTAGAGTCAAACACTGAGTAGTGAACTGGGGGAAACCAGCATGAATACTGTTTCGCCTCAGAGTTATAAAGGTGTGTTTTGGCATCTTTACATTCTAAAATCTAGTGAGAGTTTCTTCTCTACCACAGATTATCCAAACCTGAAAATCTCCTGCTCCTTTGTAATCCAACCCCACCAAAAAAAGGTCAGGAATCCTAAAATTTTCACCGTCAGTATTCAAGTTATTAGTTTATAATTTCTTTCATTCCTTGTATATGCTCCAAGTAATTTATTTCATTTCAAGATCAATAAGTAATGATAAAACCCAAAGTTTAAAACGAGAAAAGAATTTCAAAACCAAAATTTTAGTTTACTTTAAAAATGCACTTGCTGGAATCTCCTGGCACGTATTACAAGTCTGTGAGCTAGTGTTCAAGACAGAAACAAGAATTAACTATGCTATTAAGTTCAACATAAACAAGCTATGGGCAATAAAGAAGCAACAGAAACTCTTACAATTAATACTAAGGCAAAGGATTCTAGGATTCCATTAAAATCAGTAACCTAGGATTTGACTTTAGAACTAGTTTAATGTGGCACATGGGTTTGTACGTGCATGTGCGAGAGTGTGCACATACCATCTATGAAGCCAGAAGAAGTCAGCTTTTTACGATGAGTACGAGCATAATCCTGTAGGTTAGGTGCACTTGAAGAACCCCCGAGCACTGAGGTGCTAAACAGGCCCGCACAGTGAGACCCTGATGGGAGTTAGAGAAAATACATACAACAACCAGGTGTTCGTCCATTCACATTGGGGATGCATGCAGCATGCAAGCACATGGCTCTTACCACACAAAAGGCAGCTTTTGGCAGTGCCTTGGACAGGTTCACAATATGCTTGTAATGTCAGAGTGGTACTTGTAGGCTGAAACTAGCATAATTTATTGTGCTTCTACTCATGACACAGCACCCTCTGCTATATGTGCAAAGAGAGGACTGGCTTTAACAAAGTGAGTTCTTGTCCTGTTTTCACTTTTGGTAAAGAAAAGTTACCAGTTAGCATCAATGTAAACATAACCAAAACAACAAAACAAAACCAAGATGATGATGATGTGAAAGTCGTGTGTTTTAAAACCTGCAGTTCTGAAACAAATATAAACTGGAAAAATACTGCTCATTGCTTTCATCCAAATCAACCTTTGAGATGACAGGCTGCAATGAAGTACTCATGCATTTCCACAGACTTAATATGGAAGTATTTCCCTTCTAACCCCAACAAAATGTTAACCAAATTGGAAACACTATTCATATTTCAGCTACAATCATTGATAATGTTGAAAACTGAAACTACCTAAAAGTTCCACCAAGTTTAGCTTGACTTCCTTTCCTGAGAAGACTTTTGTACATCTCCATGCAAGTGAGAGTAGTTTTGTTACAACTCATACATTCCTGCCACTAGGATGGGAGCTTTAACAATCACAATGGGAGCTTTAAATCACTGAAAGCCACAGACAGAAATATAAAAAGAAGTTTTATAATCATCAACCATAAATGAAATTTACATACAATGAACAAAATGGAAAAAAATGTTGCCATTTTTTTCCTTTAGTTTTTACTACTAGTTGAAAGGAAACATGGTTTTTCACTCAGAACTTATCTTTTACATTTTAGATAAGTAGCAGCAGATTTTTTTGGAAAACCAGCTATCTATCCAGTCATACTTCCTTTCATTACTTTTAATGACCCAGTGAGGGGAAACATTACTAGCACATGTGACCAATCACAGCCAAAATAAATTGGTGCCAGGTCTGTGGCAAAAGCCTTTCACACCAAATGTAATACCTTAATCTACACAGAAATATAACAACTTCCACAAGCCATATTGTGTCACACATTGGCAAAAGAAAAGTTGTTTAACTAGCAAGCACACAATAAAAAACATGACTTCGATAAACAAGAGCACCTGATGTATGCATTTTACCAAGGGAAAAATATAATAGGAAGAAAAGTATCACAGAAAGATTAGACATACAAAAAAATACAGATCTTTACAAAGAAAGGAAAAGCTACTTCTAAGTTTATGCATACAGCTTATGCATTTTCTACACTTCATTCTTCCCATGAAAAGACACACTTACAGAAAAAAATGCAATACTGATTTACAGGAGTACAAGATTTCATATTTTTGCATATCAGTCATATGTATGCCTGTTTCAAAGAAGCAACAGAAAAGCACCACTTGAATGAAAAGAATTTGAAACAACTCATTGAATTATATCATGATTCATTCTAGTGTTGAAAGGAAGAAATTGATTTTAGGAGAGGCAATGTGTGCAAAACCCCTGATATTATCAAGAAAATTGAGGTTTGTTCCCCATCCCCCTCCCATCAGTAAAACACCTTCATTTCCATCAATCGCCCACGGTAGGAAACATTAATTTTCAAGAAAAGTGTTTTAACAGTTTCCAATGCAGGCCATTTCGGTCCAAAAGACTCTTACAAAACACAAAAGCTCAGTCATGAATGACATTATCTTAAAAGCCTACTTTATATTAAAAATAATCCTGTGTACCTGTTGCAAGCAGAGTCAGTAGTGTGAACAGTCTCAAACAATTTGTTCTTTTAATTTATAATTTATTTTAAAACTTTTGCTGCAGGAAAATTACCCAGTTCATAGGCAGACACTTAGCACCTATTATTGATAACAGGGACTATTGGGTCCTCTTAACATAAAAGCTGTTCGAAGAATGTACAACTGTACAGAACAACGGGAAGATGAAAAGCTGCTAACACCAAACAAAATTTCAATTGTAGGCACATACCTAGACCACTCTGCTTTTGTTCCAGAATAGTTCTTGGTGTTCGTAAGTTACTATTGCTTTCTGATAGGACCTGGATATAAAAAACAGAAAAATAAGGGAAAGTAGAACAGCAGCATGAAACGTCCATTTAACTTGATACAGCAGCCTGTTTCAGACAGACAAGTGTTAATAAGCTGTATGATAAGTGTTAGTAAAAATATGTAAAGGAAACATGAAAGATCATGCAATATCCCCTTCTGAAGGGAGTCCATTTCACATATGAGTTCCTTGCAATGAAGTGGTGCAAAGCAAGCATTCAGGATGAGGAAGGACACAGACCAAGACAGATATGAGAACAGATATTTGAGACATTTTATTTCATTTTACCAAATGAACTCTCCTAAACTGCGCCTGTATTGAAAAAAGGAGGGGAGGGAAGGAAAGACAGACAAGCTATTGAGGACACCATACAATCACTGATCCATGCACGGGCTCAATCAGTATAATCTTCAGATGCTCACAGCCTTTACTGATATAAGCTTTTCCTATGTAAATAGTTTTAGAATTTTCCACAATAAAAAGGAATTATGAAAATTTTCAAAGAAAAAGGATATGGTTAACAGAACACCATCCATTGTCATACATGTAAACAATATCTCGACATGCTAAACCATCTTTAGATCCCCACTGGTACTTCAAAAGAATTTACTGGGTTTTTTTTTCCCTGCGTTTCCCCCCAATATTTAGAAAAATCTTCAAAATATTGTACAAGTCAATGGATGATGTACTGTGTTGGGAGTTTCAGATACCTCCAGATACAGAAGGCAAGAATTATTAGTGCTAGAGTTCGTTCCCTGCAATAGTTAATACCAGGCCACTGAAAATATGATATATGCAAAACAAGTTTTGAATAGCAATATGAAGTACCAAATATATTATTTTAAATTAAATTGGTTGCAATTATTAAAAAAAAGTTTTTCAATTTACCTACCACCAAATTAAGCAATGCTGTTTTTAAAGTCTTAAAGGACAACTAAACCAAAGCAGAAGTCTGTTTCATTGGGCAGTAGACTCAGTCTTTTTTACTGTGGTAACATTTGCAATTCCTATAAAGAAACCAAATTTTTACGAAAATGTGTAACACATTCAGTGGAAAAACATGCACTTGCTCTTTTTCCCCCAAACATTCTCGGGAAGTAATTTTAGGAAGTGGAAGAATTTGCTTCAAACATAATCCATAACAAGGGATTAGATGTCCTTAAAGACAGTTGGTTGTTGCTTGGAATGCATAATAATGTTTAATGAAGTAAAGTTTAAAAACCTGTTGCCATGAGCCAAAAATACTGGATGTGAAAGCCAATGATTTAGGGGAGACAGGGGAAGAAGTGATTTGTTCCCCTGATCTGCGTCTTCGACGCCCAGTACCCACACCACTGGTGTAATGCAGCCAGGTACCAATACACTCTGGGCTAGACACACTCAGGGGGCTCTCTTCCTGGAAGTGAGAAAGGGGGCAAAAAACAGCAAAGCATGCAAAGTTAGATTCAACAGAGCCAAATGAACAGAAAAGAAAAAAACCCAATCTGCTTGCACCCTTTTTTTTACTGCTTTTAAAACTATTAAACAGCAAATAGGGAAGAGTAATACTAGGAAGTTATCAGTTCCATTTGTATCTTTTAATCCAGTTATATCTTTTAATACAACACTTTAATAAAATTTCTGGTAGACTTATTTAGATATGAAAGAAAAGTAATTGTTATCAATAATTGATTAATAATTTTCAGAATTTCCACATGTTGGAAACAGAACATGTTATCCTTGACATACTGTTTAATAGTTTTCCCCCTCTAAGTACATTAAACTTTCCTATTTATTACTCCATAATTTTCATTTCTAGTCTATAACCTCATCTAAAAGATTCTCATTTTTAGAATCGCCTTTGAGACTTTGCAGCTGACTCACTGGTATTAGTAACAACCTAACTGGTAGTAGTTTTCCAACCTTAAAAAAGCCCTAAAAATTATCTGATGCTGGACACCTATTAAGACTTCAAGAGAGGACAGTGTCAGGCTAAGAGTGCCCCATGCCCTACATCATTATGTATCATTAGCAATCATATTTTTAGTAATAGAGAATTGGATTTCCAATGCTGATGAGTCTTTCTTTCTTGTTTTACTGCTAGAACACTGCTTTTTTTTTTTATTTTCATGACTCAATCACAGTTGCAATCCTTCTGTAAATATTGCTGACTATCCCCCAGATTAAAACTTCCATATAATCTCACACCTGACAGTGTCCTTTCAAATTAATGGACATAGGTGAAGAGAGAATTGCCTTACAGGGAAAAAAAAAAAAAAAAAGGTTCAAGGCAGTTGCAGTTTAAGTTGCAATAACTTTTTTTAAGCGCTTGAAAATATCATTTGGTTTAAATATTCCAAATACTGGTTTTGCAATTTCAGTAGGCCAGATGAAATTTCCAATTTTACGTTTTCAAAAAAAGTTTCATAGTGATGTTTTCTTTAAATCAGCTATTTTCCAGCAAATAAACAAGCACTGAATGCTGAAACACGTTCCATCTAAACATGTATTATCTGCACAGTCAAAATTTAGCAATTTATGTTATTGATACCTTTTGAAAGTAACTTCTACGTAATTTACGAAAATGAAAATAGTTAGAAGTTTGAAGTAATAGACTATTAAGTTGTGTGTATGTGAACTCATAACTAGGAGGGGAGTTTGCATGATCATAGTGAAAACAGCTTTTAAAAATCCAAAATATCGATGTTGTGAGCATTTGTTTATGATAAAACTTGGAAATAGAAAATGTAAGACATTCACATTTATTATCTCTGTTAATTTATGGAAGTCATGTGAAGTTATACAGATATCCTTATAGAAGGGAACCATGCATCTTTGCTCTCCACACTATCAATAACCAAGTTACTTGCGAATCTGTAATACTTTCATTGCATACAAACAGCCCATTCCCAACACAAACACGAAAGGAAAAGCTTTTGGTATGAATCTTCATTTCTGATGGTTTTAAGCAACTGAAAATGAGGCAATAAGAAGCTGTTAGTCTGCTTCTAGCATTAATATCACAGAAGTGCCACTATGCACCATCTGAAGCTTTGCCACTCAACTGTACCCATGGTATCTGTGATACTGCCATGCATCCCCCCAACCTCTGTGACATTAAAGCTATATCTGTGAAGCACACCTAGATGTCATGGCCTTCAAGACGGGAGACTAGACTGTTCAAGATGTTACCTAAAGAATTCATGAAACACAAACCCCACCCACTTAAAAAAAAAAGCTTCCAGTTTATTTTCTTACCTTCAAATGCTTGACAAGTGGAGTCACTTTCACCCCACGTGAAAGCAAATACAGCAGAAGGCATGTCTCTCACCTCCTGTACCTCCCCTACCGCCCCCAATCCCTCCGTTCCCTCTCAGAATGATCACCCTGAGGTTTGCTTAATTCCCAATAGCAGCTGTCTTGTAAGGATGAATACAAAAGCAATGTATGTTAGTTTGAAGATGTAGGTTTAGACTCAAAAAGTCTTCCTTTTCAAATACCAGCTTTTCTAAAATGGCTTAAAAAGAAAAAAGGAAATAAGTTTTATCACAAAATAATAATTCATTTAAAAAAATATTCCTTCAGACAAATTACTGCCACGGAGGATTTCCCACAGAACAAAAGTAACCATTTTGTGAGACATCATACTGGTTCTGTGTAATCAAAAGCAGAATTACATTTGGTTTTCTTCTGTAAAAAGTAAGCAAAAGCTTATTTCTGTGAAAGAGAATATCTGGAACATAAACACTTACTTCAACAGAACCAATCTTCCTGGATCTTGGAAGGGGTGACTTTCTGTGTATGTGAATTGGGTCTGATACCATTGGCTTGAACATCACTACTGACCGATCTGTTTCATCTCTTCTAGAAGCATGTGCCTCCTCATCACTATCATTTCTATGAGAGGTTTTCTTCGAGCCTTCATTCTACAAACAATACATAATTAATTTTCAATTCAGCTGCACACCTTGCAACATGTAGACAGAAGTGGCTGTTAAATAAATCTATGTAAACATAAAGCAAGTGGATTTTAAAAAGACAAGATGTAAATCACATATCGAAGAAATTGCTCTAGACTTTAATAATCTATGTGTATTTGCTCCTAACCAGCCACTGCATATGACACTGTGGTCCTAATTAACCACCCTGTTCAGCCAACATATCTTACTCCAATTTTCTGTTGACATAGTAATAAAATCCTGGCCCCACAAGTCAACAGAAAAATTCTAACCAAGCTTTGCTTTCATTCATTTCTCAAAAAGCAGGTGGTAACTTCACAGACTTGCCCATACATCTTTGAAAATATCAATCCTTCCTCAACAATCTGTATTCAATATCTTACTTCCTGAAATATTTCTTTCAGTTGCCAGAAAATCATTGATGTGACACTGATATTTTTTACCACTTTCTTACAAGAGTATTTTGTATTTCTAGCAAAAATTCTGGCAAAGCCACAGAAGGTCCAAATTATCTGTGTCCATTACCTCAGTGTCCATTCAAAATGGAATAATACATTGAGACTGCCTATATTTCACTAGACATTTTTCTACCAAAATAAAAACCACATTTGTATTTGTTACCTAACAATTTCCCAGTGTTTATTTTAGGTATGTCTGCATCCAGACAATTTCCCAGTGTTTATTTTAGGTATGTCTGCATCCAGAAAAATTAACTTTTGCTTTAAAGAAAGGCATAATTATTACCTCTCTGGAGGCAGGTCTGTATCCATATCCAGCTGGTAAATTTTTGTCTTCCTCACAGCCTTTGGCTCCTGGACTAAAGTGCAGCTCTACATGAAAACGTTCTTCTGAAGAAAGTTCCTGAAGAAAATTATTAAACAGGTTTACACTTTAATACATACCACAGAATTACTCATTTCTGAAGATATTTATCAATTTTAAATACCTTGTTTGGATCCTCATAAAGCATGATAACAATCTGTGTCATGTAGTTAAGTTCATTGACAACATTTAAATAATCCATAGCTCGTTTCCATTGTTCATCTTTTGATTCCTTATGAAGGGGGGAAAAAAACCAACAAATAAAATCCAGACATTTTCTTTAAAAAGACTATTTCCCTTTTTCCCCATTTACATGGGTTTTACTTTCATAGCAGAAGGAAAAAACAGATACAGCCAGAAAAAAAAGTGACTTAAAATTTCTCATCAAATGAATGAAAAGTGGAGATCAGAACTTTACATATTTTATTTCAGTGCATCTTTCATATTCTTCTGCCAGTGATGATACATATCTTGTAGACCAAGGCACCTTTTTAAACTCTCCTGATGGAAATTGTTACTTTTGCAATAAACTCATTTCAACTAGATTATTGTGGAAAATGTTTCTAGATTTTGCTCTACCCGTGGAACAGACAAAGTAAATGAAAGCTTCTAGTATACAGAGAAAAAATAACCACCACATCCCAAACTATTTAAAATTAATATTCACCTTTTTTCATGCTTTGGAAAAAATACATTCAGTAATTCACTTTAAAGGAAACTTTAAGTTTATCAACCTAGAACTAGGAGCATATCTGTTGTAGCATATGTCACAGAGGTCTAGGATTAAAAATGCTTTTATCATCAGTGAGATTAGTCATCCATTACTAGAAGCAAGTATGTCAATACAACCATTTTAAAAGTTAGTGTATTAATCAAGCACTATCTTAAAAGCAGCCTTGTAGGCTTTGTGGTGCTGCATTTATCCTCTCCAAGAGCACAGGTAGGAAATTTCTGAATTTGGAGACCTTGTCTTTTTTTATCCTTTGTTTCAAAGCCAATCAGATGGAGAATAATGCACCACCTTCAAGGTATTCTACAACAGTATAGGAAAGTAAGACAATCTACTGAACACAAGAAACTTTGGCCTACATGGGCATTCTTGAAGTCAGGTAGGGAAGTCTTGACAATATGCCAATAGCCAAAAGTATTAAGCCAATCCAAAAGTGAAATCAAAAGAACCCTGAAGGACAACTTGAAGGAAAAACACTTGGAAAATTGATAGGTGACAACATAAGAAAAAAAAAAAATTATCTGCGCTTATAAAATCTCTTTAATGCTGTAACATATACAGCTGAACACACCAATGGAACTCAGCATTACTTTAAAGGGCGTGCTGATTTCCACCAATGTGCACACAAGCAATTTGAAATATGTCTCTGCATATGTAATAGGAAAACAAATGTTTGAAAAAGTGTGATAAATTTCAAAGCCACTTAAGAAAATTAAGCTTTTGATTGATACAATTTTAGTAACATTGAGCCTTTTTGGTTCCTCTCAAGATATCAGAGCTTTAACAGAAAAAGTGTTCAACTTACATCACATAAGGCACCATAACGAAGGGTGGATAACAGGGAGTGGACATGACTCTCGCTGGTGAAATACAGCCGTGTACGAACGTGGCGTTCAGGGGACATAACACCCCTGGAGTAACTTGAAAGAAAAGAAAATCTTATTAGAGCATAATGAGATGTGTCTCTATTTTAGACATAGCTGTCAACAAATAAATAAATCATACTTTAAAAAATACTATGAGCTAGTAAGACATTTCAAATATGAAAGCTATGAAATATCTCCATTAAGTCTTACATAAATTAATTTTACCATGCAAAAAAGTACAAGACTTACAGAGGGTGAAGCTTATTTACAGTATCATCATCTTGAGTTCTCTGAAGGTCAGAACGGATTTTTCTAACTAGAGGAGTGCAGTAACCTTTGGCAATCTCTAGTTTCTCAGCCTTAGAAATACCATATTCCTGTGGAAGAAGAAACTGACTTTTAAAATTCAGTTAAAGATTGAATCGCCCCCTAATTCAAAGCCTGTATATTAAAGCCAGTTAGTCATCTACTAGCTTGCTCTGGCTGCAAAAAATTTAAACAAAACAGTTTATTACATTGGATTACTGATGTCCCTTCACGTAACAAGGGCTTTGCCTTTTTGCTGTTTGATTTGACACGGGAATGGTTTTTCATTCACTAGTTAAACCACAAAGGTGGATTCAGCTTCTGGTATGATAAAGCTCTTTTTCTTAAGCAAAACATCTAGGAAAATGATTCCTCCTCCCTACCTCCCTGCCCCCATCACCCTCCACATTTAGACATCTATGATGTAACTTTTTTTTAAGCAGTCTACAAAGATATATGGATTAATATGTCTATCGTAGTTTGGGGTAAACCACCCCACAGAAGATCTCCTATTCATCTCAAATAATACTGAAAATGGTAGTTAAATACAACTGGAAAATACTATATCTGTTAGAGTATCTACAATATTTTAAAATCTCCTCTTCCAGAGGCTTCATGCTCTGTGCTGCCCACGATATGAAAGTGCTTTCATCATTATGATGGATCTTCTGGTTACTCTAGAAAGCAACATAAGCACTTTTCCTTTGCATTATGTAGGCTTATCAAGTTTTCTTTGTTTTTCTTCTTTCAGTATGCATCCTCACTTTTACCTACTTTCCTCTAACACTTCAAAATTCAAGCTCAACAGGCCCACCTAACACAACATATACTTGGTATCATTGCTTTTTGTCCTCTTTGCTGTCCGGGAGTTTGAGAGATGGGGAGAGGAAGAAGTTCCCTTGCTTGCTCCTTATAGTAGAGATAATACCTCTCTTACAACAGTGCTCCTTAACTGCAGGGACACTTGGGAATGCTTTAGTCTGTTCTGTCCTGTTACCACAAAACAATTTCATGTCCTGCAAAAGCCTACAAAATTTTGGAGCTAACTTGATTTTAACAGCCTATAGTATATGGAAGTTTAGCTTGTCTGCTTCTGGCCTGAAATTCTAAGAAACTTAATCTGTAGATTTTTATCAGGAAGCATTAGCATTTTGAAGCAGAAGAAAGGTCTTTTTAAATTTAAATTGCTTAAGACAAGTGACATTAGATAGATTAGGATTAACAGTGTTGTTTGCAAGGAGCCTGAAAATGAAATTTCTAAAAGCAGGAAGAATGATATTAAATGCAATTTCAGAATACACAGTTTGTTTTCAGGGACTCCACTTAAATCTATGCAGAATGGCTGAGATGAACCACTTTATTTTAATAGCACTGCAGTAAAGGGAGCAGACATGTTTGCATCTTAAATTGCTAGAAAAATCCACTTTGAACACAGCTTAATGAATTATGAATCAATTTTTTCTTACAAAAAAGAATCAGCTTGATACTAGAAAATAAGAGGTAATGTTAAAGGCTTCTATTACTGCAAAATACAGGAACCTTCAATAGAAAAGACAGAGTAGATGTTTTCACAATATTTGAAAAAACATTTGTTCTACAACTTATTCTATTTAATAACTGAAAATGCTTACCTGAGGGATCACAATGTCAGCTAAAGCCTTTGAAAGCCTGTATAATTCCATTGTGTTTTCTAATTTTAAGGAGCCATTGTGCTGCACGTCATATTTTATACAGTCATAAATATCAGGAATTTTG
The DNA here is from genome assembly GCA_023375905.1 of Nycticorax nycticorax. Lineage (NCBI taxonomy): Eukaryota > Metazoa > Chordata > Aves > Pelecaniformes > Ardeidae > Nycticorax > Nycticorax nycticorax. Next base: position 1,452,477 of record JAKFQP010000064.1, on the reverse strand, counting down.
CTTATATCATATCTTCCATTTTTTGTTTTAAAGTCTTTTTCCAGCTTGGCCCACCTGCGCAGCATCAGTTCTAGTGTTTCACTGTGGTACAGCTGAATATCTGGATAGACACATATCTCATATAAGTAATCAAGAGCATCCAAGTAACAAAAGGGAAATTTTAATTACATGGTAGTAACAGTTGAATACAGAGGGATAAAAGGGATCAAATAAGTTAACTGCATTACTTGTAAGGAGAGGGAACAGATGTGCATATGGTTAATATTACTGCTGAAAGCATCACAGCTACATAGCTACGTCAAGACAGTAGAAAGCTTTGCTGCAGAAATGCACCACTGGCCCTTTAAGGAAAGCTACAGCACCAACAATGAAGTGTCCTACAGCAAAGATCATATATAAAAAATAGCACCAAAAAAGCCTGTAAGAAAATTCTAGGAGAAAGAATTCTAGAGGAGCAGGACAACATCTCTGGTTTAGAACAGGCAACACATCCTATTTGTCTCCCTCTTGCAGGTGTCAACAGGAAGAGCCAAGACACTGGTAGAAAGGATGGATTATCCCCATCCTGGGACAGAAGATTAGACCAAATAGGCAAAACCCACTGATACAATGCACAGGTGATGCATGTACTGCTCAGCCTCCGAACAGAAGCTATTAGCACCTACATGCTGCAGAGAACGCTGACAGCAAACGTTCCAGTATTCAGCTAGTACCAAAAAGCCACTGTGGCTACTTCCATCACCAGTTTTGCTGTGTCATTCGTTCACCACCATTAAAATTGGGCATCATTCTATGCAATACTACTACTCATCATACAGCAAGCAACAGATTTTCAGCAAGGATACTTAAATATAAAAATGTACCTATGTAACTTAGCTTTAGTACCATCTGCTTTTGCTATTACTCTTCTTGACTGCTGAGTTTCAAGTAAGTCTGACAAGAATTTCTGCAAACATTTGAGTACTGGCCTGAATTTCTGAACACCACAAAGAGCCCTTACGTGCAATGTGACCGCATGTTCATCCTACTTTTTACTGTAAAATTATGTATATGGAATCAGATTGTGAAAATCCCTAGCCCACTGTTGATTAAAGTTCTACTAAAAGCAAGTTTAATGAAGAAAAGTTATGTTACAATTCTCTCTCAGATGTAAACAAGAGAAACTAAATACAACTACAAAAATGTTTAAGTACCTGCAGACTTTGGATCTTCCATTCTTTGCCTGATCTGAGAAGTCAAGCTCTGGATCAAGGAATAGACCTTGTCACATGTCTTTACAGGATTTTTAATAACCTGCATTGATTTTATCAATGAGATGCTTCCAGATGGAGTAAGCTGCAATTTGACATAAACACAAAATTATCTAAACAAACTGACTAGATTTGAAAGAACTGGGGAGATAAGATGGAACATATGAAAGATTCCAAGTATTGAAGAAAAAGCATTCAAGCAGGTTGCTATTAATTTTTTAAACCATTTCTCAATTACCTACTCCCTTGGAGACATTAAGAAAATATATTAAAAGGTAGTAAGATTTACTAGAGATTCAAAGGTGACAAAAATTCATAGGGCAACTAATTCTTCACAGTAAACATGAGCAGTTTCAGGAGTTCCTAAAACTTTTTTTGTTCCAAGACAGGGAAATTAGAAAGGTGTTTAAAAATTTCCATGTACTTAGCAACTTCCTATAACTTTTTTTCAAGTAACTATTGTATTCAAAGGCTTACAAAAAAGTCTGTAAGAAATGTTATCGTTAAGCTCCGTGCCTCACAAAATACTTCTTGCTCTATAAAGTACCCTCCTTAGCATAACTGAGAAGAACCAGATTGCAATTGTAACTGACACCTGAAAAAAAGTTTGTCTCTTCGGGTTTTAGGTTTTTGTTCCTACAGGGCTGCAGCACACACAAACAAATAGAAACCCTTTAAATGCACATATATGAAGAACATACAAGATGTCCTTCAGAGCTGACTTAATTATAGAAATTGCAGAAGCTAGAAATTATCACCATCAAGTTCAGTGTCACTAAAACAACAGTCAATATCCATGCAAGTGAGGCTTAGCCTCATTCTTTCAGAAAAGTCTGCATAACCCAAAGTAGGCAAACAATTATATTAAACAATAATTTATATACATAACACATACATATTTGCACTTTTCCCAGTTCCCTCAAATGCATAGGCTAATCTGGATATAGAAAACTTCTGCTCTCCTACCTAGTAAGAAGTTCCTATCTCTATCAATAGGAAAGGTGCTCTTGCAAAAAACCCCACATATTGTTCTCCCAAATCGCAAGTAAGTTAAAAAGCCCCCAAAACCACAAACCAAAAAAGTTATTATCACTTTATAACCCCAAAGGTTAGTTACTCTCAGTGACTGTCTTAGAACAGTGTGCTCTATTAGTCCCAGTCACCTTTCACATCCCATTATATCTATATAGCAAAAAGAAGGGGGAATATAAATAAATCCTTGAGACCTTGTACCCTCTCACTTTTTCCGAGTACTGCTCAATCCACTGTTGGCAGTGGCTTGGATAATAGTTTTAATCTATATGTTTAAATGAATCCACATAGAGTATACATGCAGGGCGGTAAAACTATTTTTCAATAACTTGCTCTCAATACCTTTTAAACAACAGCAGTTTAAGCTTAAGCCTCATTTGAGGGCTTATATTTAGTTGTATACCAAACAGAGTAAGGGCAATTGAAAGAGAAAGTAGTGTCTTAACAGTAACAAACATTAGTTACATTTAAACCCACAACAGTCGTGTATTCTGTACTAAGTCAGCATAAATTATATTAATATGCACTAATTTAGCATGTTAATGAGACATTTCCTTTCACTGATTAGGAAGTATCCTACTGGTTTTCAGCATCTTAGTATTCTTAGAATTAAAAAAAGGTCTTATAGCAGATTAAATATTGAAACAACTGCAGTAGGCAGACAATACATTTTGCAGCACCACACGCTGTCAAAGTAAAGATTACAGAAAATGTAAACAATCTAATTTCATTTCTTGACTATTCAAAATATTTTTAATGGAACAGTGAAAAATATTAACAGATGAGGTCCCTATCTACTCCTGTTTCAAAGTTTGTAGCTATTGTGATTACTCAAATTGCAGGACAGCTCAAAATGCCTATATATTGCAATCGGTGCATCTTGCTTTGTAGTTCAAACTATTTGCAAGCACACAATTTTTCACAATAGATACATTACTTTTACACAAGAATTTGCATGGCCATTTATTTAACTTCATAGGGAACTAATCATATGCTAACCTTATCGTAGTCGTCAGCAGTAAATTCTCTGTCTCTCTGGAGAATTTCATGGAGTCTTGCTTTAACACGATGCTGACAGCTACTTAAAGAATCACTGTCACTGTCCAACAGACCATTCATATTAGCACTTTTTACCATCTGGACAAGAATAGGAGTCAGCTCACCCTCTAAGGCCAGTAGTCCCTGAAATAAAGAATACAATTAATCAGGCAAATATATGAAGATGAGAATATAGGAGTATCTTAAAAAACCTACCCAAAACAGTAATTTAAATTCAAGATTGTATCACTTGCCTTGTTAGATAAGCAGGGACTTGGCAGACAATGCAAAAGTTTGCATAGAAACGGCCCACAAAACATTGCCTTGGTGTGCAGTATTGCTACAGTTGGTGCAACAGTGATGGCAACACGTCATAGAACATGCTCCCCAGCACCAGCTGAAGTGACCCTAGCATCTCAGTGGTGCCCACATTGCTCCTGGGAGGCCATAGCTGTTCAGGTCTTGGGTTGTAGGGACCGCATGGTGCCTTACCCTTGAGGCAGGGAGCAATAGCAGCCTGACTTCTGGGGCACATGCTCTGCTCAAGGCATTGTGTCACCAGGCCGTAGCTATGGGAAGAATTAGCAAACTGAATAGCATCTGGGAAGACAAATGGGAGATAGACAGGGTCTCTGCAGAGACCCTACAGGGGCAAAAGCCCAAACCATGTGTGGCACAGGACAGTCAAAGTCTACAGTTGAACAAGAGGTGAATGGAGACTTCCAAAATGGAGAAGGCTGGAAACTGTTGTGACTCTTCTGGCAACAGAAGGGCTCTGGGATAAGGAAGGAAATGTGGTGGTGTCTCTTCAAGCCTGCTGACCAAGGAGAAAGCAGGACAGATAGCTGAAATAGTTCCGCACCAACACAGGCAGCATGGAAACAAACAGGAGAATTAAGAAGCCTGAACACTTGCAGAGCTTTAAGTTCATCAGAATTAAAGAGATGTGGTAGAACAGTTCACAGAAATAGAGTTTTGCTACAGCCAGATACAGGGCCTTTTGGGAGTCAGGAAGGCAAGGAGGCAGAGTTGGGCTCTATATAAATTACTAGCTTGAACACCGGGACCTTTGCATTCAAACCAGTGACAAACAAGCTGAGATCTTATGTCTCAGAGGACAAATAAACACAGGGCGACATCATGGTGGGCCTTTGCTACAGACCACCTGGTCTAAAAGGGGAAACAGATGAAGCCTTCTTAACACAACTGGAGAAAGCCTCACGATTGCAGGCCCTGTTTTTCATGGGGGCCCTTAGCCCGGGGTACCTCATGCACGGACAATATTGCAGGGGAAAAGCAATTGAGATTTATGGAAAACACCCAGGACAATTCTTTGACACAGGCTACTGATGAAGTATTGAGCAGAGGCATTCCCCTGGACCCGTTACTCAGAAGTGTCAGGAACATGGAGGTCAGTGGCAGCCTCAGTAATTGAAACATGATATTATGACAGATCCTTGGAGACGTGAACAAGACAAATAATTCCATTAGAGCTCTGGACTTCAAACGAGTAGACTTTAGCTTGTTTATGCAGTCCTATAGAGGAGTGTACTGAAGGACAAAGGTGCCCAGGACAACCAGATGATCTCCAAAGACAACCTCCTCAAAGCACAACAGCACTCTACTCTGACATATGGAAAATCATGCAGAAGGGCAGCATGGACAGAAAAGGAACACACAAAAGGTGGAAGCAGAGATGGGCTTCTTGGGAAGAACAGAGACACAACCTGAAAAATGAGTGGTGGAATTAAAAACGTGGAGAGGCTGTGGCATCTCCATTCCTGGAGATACACAGAACTTGACTGGATCTGATTCTGAGCAACATCATCCAAAGTGGCTCCGTGCTGCATGGAGTTGGGACTAGATGACCTCCAGGGGCCCCTTGAAACCTAAACCTCTCTGTCACTCTGTATTATTACTGAAACTCATTCACCCAAGAGTAACACTTGCACTGTCTGTGTCCTCTCACACAATTAAAAGATCTGTATCACTGAGGAAATAAGTGAGTAAATTATTAACAAGCAGAAGTATTACGCATGCAAAGGGCTACCTGGGAGGACAAGCAGAAGAGAAATTTGCCTAGCATGAAGAGGGGTAGAAGAATACTTTGGCAAGCATTAAAGATGTAGAAAGTGCCATATTCTGTGTTTTATATTAATAGTTCCTATAGATTCACGTTTGTACTGAAAAAAATAGTTCTTACTTTTTAAACATCACCACAATTTTTTTTTATTTCACATCAAAAATACATGTAAAAAAATATTTCTATAAAGTGGCAAGATGTTGTAATGCTACCATGTCTTACTTATTAGGTATCTATTTTGACAGGCCCAAAGTAAAACGTCTCCTGTAACAACTTTAAGAAACTACTTCTATTCATTCCAAAAAAAGCACAAATGTACAATCTGTACAATTTCCCATTAAATATACACGAAGTAGTTTATTAATTCCACATTTCTAATAGCTTCAAACCCTCTAATTTCCTCTATAAAGTTACAAATCAATAAATGGAAGATGGTTTTAATGAAAAGTGTTGCCTTTTGAACTTCAGATCTTCTGGTCTGAATCAATGAAGTGACTGAAAATTGCAATTTTTGCTCATGTAAAATGAATGCATTATCTAAATCAGTTCTAATGTCTGTGCTTTAAGCAACACACACACACAATCCGTCACAGAAGTCTGACAAAATTTGAAGAAAGTAAGCCCTAAACAAATAAGCAAGGTGAAAACTAAAAATGTTGCAAATCACATCCTGGGTTGCATCAAAAGAAAGCAGGCTGATGGAGGTGATTCTCCGTCTCTACTCTGCTCTGGTGAGACCCCACTTGGAGTACTGCATTCAGCTCTGGGGTCCCCAGCATAAGAAAGACATGGACCTGCTTGAGGAGGTCCAGAGGAGAAGGACCACAAAGATGATCAGGGGGCTGGAGCACCTCCTCTATGAGGACAGGCTGACAGAGTTGGGGTTGTTCAGCCTGGAGAAGAGAAGGCTGCAGGGAGACCTGATTGCAGCCTTCTAGTACTACAGGAAAGTTGGGGAGGGACTCTTTATCAGGGACTACAGCGATAGGATGAGGGGCAATGGTTTTAAACTGAAAGCAGGACAGATTTAGATTAGGTATTAGGAAGAAATTCTTTACCGTGAGAGTGGTGAGACACCGGAACAGGTTGCATGGAGAAGTTGTAGATGCCCTCTCCCTGGAAGCGTTCAAGGCCAGGCTGGATGAGGCTTTGACCATCCTGGTCTAGTGGAAGATGTCCCTGCCCATGGCAGGGTGTTGGACCTACATGATCTTTAAGGTCCCTTCCAACCCAAACCATTCTACAATTCGAATATTTTGGAAGTTATTACTGGAAAGGGACTAAGGTATATTGCTAGGGCTGTATAATTAAAACCTCTCTGCAGCTGCTCAAAGGACTTCAAATGCTTGGCACATTAACTGATACTTCTTCACACTGAAAAACTCTTTGAAAATACATTTCTTTTAAAATATAGCCTCATTATACACTGTGGACTCTAATATACCATAAATCACCCCCAGTCTTCAAAAGAAAAAAAACAAACTTGAGAACATCAGAATTCTTAAAATTGAAAACAGAGTATCACACTGTACCTTAGCAAAAGCTGCTGCAGTCATCTGAACTCGTCCCTCATCAGAAGCGTAGATTTTGAGATCATGTCGGTAAGTGCTATGTAATCTAAGTAAACCACATCCAGGAAATCCAGCATAATCTCCTATCAAACAAACATTTTGCTCAAACTCTCATTTTGCACTTGATTGTCTTCAAAGGGGATTTATGCTATTAATTATTTTTTTTTTTTTTTAATATTTTTTTTACCTTGTCCACCTGGATACATACACCTGAAAGCCCTGCCAAGCTCCTCTGCTTGAACTCTGCCTGCAGGGGTCAATTCTCCTCCCCATTTTAGAACCAGAAGCAGGGATGGCTCATTTCTTCTATTATCTAATTGCACACAGAGAGAGGAGTTTAGTAGTGAAGTATATTATAAATTTTTTTTCTTCCCATACAAAGAAAAAAATATTAGGACTATGCAGGGCCTTCAGTGAAGGATCTCTCCAACATTAAGAAACTTTTAATAGCATTCCAACATTAATAAAATATTGAATTAGAGAACTAAATGGGCACTTAAACAGAGAAACAGGAAGTAGTTAAATTAAAGAGGAAACATAAGTGAAAAATAATTAGCATGAAATCTGAAGCAAAAAGTAAATTGATACAGAAAAAAATTAAAACAAATTGGATGCTAAATACTCTACTGTTATTTCAATCAATAAACATGGGTCAAAGACCAGAAAAGCTTATAAAAGTTTTAAAGATAGCAGTAAACGTTGAGTGGGATTTTCCCACCCTGGCCCCAAACCACCGTTTTTGGTGAATCACTGAAGTTTATTTTCAGACTACTTTTTTGTTACAAAAAAGCAGTGTTAGAATACAAACTTACTATATAGTTTTAGATATACGATTCAGCAGATTAAGAGACTCTGAATATCTGTCAACAATACAAACATTCACTCAAAACAACTTATTCCTTCTTCTTAACATCAAGACATGTTATGCCACTAGTCCATGATAATTCAAACAGACATGATATTAAGTGATTAGGTGCAAAAGTAATACACTACCTTCCTCTTCACTGGAAGTCTTTGGGCAACCATGAGGAAGATACGTTAACTGGACTTTGCGATTTATGCCTGAAAAATGCCCATACCTGAAGTAGGAACAGGGGAAAGTGAGAAAGGAAGAGGGAGAGAAACATTTTAACTGTTTTCCTCCAAACCTGCTATGCTTCTGTAACAGGCTGTAATAAATCTAAGCTGGTCATTGATTTGTGCATTTGACCACCACTTATTGAAGCAGTACTTAGAAAAAACGTAACTCAACAAGCACAGAATGACTACAGAAATACCAACCGTTCTAGAACGAAACATTTAAAAATACTATCTACTACTTTTTTTTCACACCACTGAACATAAAACTGTAAAAAACAAAAAAGCATTTGCAGATTGCATGAGTGATTCATCTATTCAGATTCACAGCTACAGTGGCTATCAGCATCCAGAATCTGATCTAGTAGTGTAGATAGTCACTGTTTTGTTAGCCAATTAAGTTCTCAAGCAGAACTCCGTATTTCAAACAATTGCCACAAATTTCAGTAAGAACTGTCTTTGCCCTGATTTTTTTTTTTAAATTAAAGTTACTGACTACCCTATGTACAGCTCTGAGATATCTAAGTTAAAAAAAAAAAAAGTGAAAGTTCTTACTGGCTCCCTCAGGCTTTATTATGTCACACACTGCAAGAAGCAGACCCTGCACTCACATACTTTAAAAACATGCAGGAAGATAAATTTTGAGATCAAAGAAACTAACTTTTTCATGTAGAAAGTATACTGAGACACTAGATAAAGCAGTAAGTTTAATTAAAAAGGAGAAAAAACAGGATGATGGCCCAGTTCTTCATAATGTCAAAAATGACATCCTTGCTCCTGGTAACCCTCATGCTTGAATTAATACATCATTACACATTTGATAACCATTTGTGATCCAAGCAGTAACTGGTCAAACTTTGTTGCTATGAAGCCTGAAAATTAGACACTTACATTTCTAACACAGTCTTTAGCTGTTCAAGTTTTGCTTTGCTTTCTTCAATTTCAGAATCATTGTTTTGCCCAAGTTCTACAAGGAGTTGCCTTGCTATATCAAGCACTTCCTAAAGAAAAGAAACATAGGATTTGCTTGAATAAGTAAGTTTCTACTTACAAAATACTACAGCAAGAAAACAAAGACAAACTTGCCTGCAACTGTTTTGGTTTTTTCAGTTTTAGTTTTCCAGATTTATATCCATCACATTTTTCAAAGAGATCAAAAAACCTTTAAAAGAAAGAATATTGATTAAAAACCACAGTTAATAAGTTATTACTTGAACAAGTGGCTCTTAAAGTGGTCTGAATTTAGCACCTTCACACTATTTGAAAAGCATGTTAAAACATGCATTACAGAGGTCAAACCAACCTTTATTCAAATCTCATTTCCCAAGAAAGTCTTCAACACATTAGAGGAATAAGAACACTAAAAATGTTCTCTTACTGACTTGCTAAGTGTTAAAAAAAAAAAAATAAAGGGAAGATATTCTATATATCAAATGGCACAGTATTCAAATATAAAGCTATGTCAATGCTTAATCTTCAAGAATGATCCTGAACAGAAGTAGGGACCAAACATACCAAATGAGCAGTCCTACACATTTACAGCATGTATCTCTTAATGCAAGAATCTAATCCCAAAACAATAAATTGCTTTTTACTGACATTGCACCTAATTCCAGGCCAATTATGTAAGGCACTTTATGAATGCTAACATAAAGATGGTATCTACCAGAAATTCAGAGTCATCAAACTTTGACAAAAGTAAAAGACAAAAAGATCGTGCAGTAAGACAACAGCTCACACAACAACAGTTATGATAAACAGAGAAAGGGAGAAGTCACGGTCAAATGGTGAACCAGAAGTATTCTCTGTTGCATTATTTTGAATAAAGACATCTACGGAGACAAATGCATTTTCATTAAGAGCAAGCAGGACTGTTCACAAGGCACAGTATGTGATGAAGGAAGTCTGCACAAGTAATTTGACAGACAGTCCTGTTAGAGAGGTGCATGCTTGTTAATTAGCTGCAACATCAGTTAGAGTCAAAAGAAAACAAAACAAAAAACAACACGTATGATGCAGTTCCTGCTCAGTTCATTGCTTGGACATCCCCAAGAACTGCATTCTGCTCTAAAGCATCCAAAATAATTTTTACCAAGCTTCTACTTACTTCTGATGTTTTACTTCCATTTTCATCTTTTGTTTTGGTGTTCGGTCCCCATGGCGTATTACAGCTATAACACATCTAAGCTCCATCCTGAAATTTCAAGAGAGTTGTATTTCACAATTCTATATATGAGGGTCTTTTATTTAATATTAAAACCACCACAAATCAAGACAATTGACAAAGTTGTAGTTATCTGACATAACTACAGAAGTGATGGAAGGGTATGCAAGAATATAAGGTTAACTGAAAAAGATGTAAGATATAAAATATAAATATTGATTTTAAGACTTGAGTAACTACAGAATATCTATTTTAAGTAGGTTTTAAAAACAACGATTTTGAGGTTCATTAAATGAAGGAGCATGTTTATTAGAAGTGCATATTAAGTTGGTGCTGGAACAATGATTAGCAGTGAAGGAAGCTATGCATAAAAGACGCTAAACTTGAAAATCTGCTGTTCTATACTCAGCTTGACTAAGGGTCAGAAACTGATTGCTGGCATAGCAATTGTGATTCCTTCCTTGTTTTCATCACACAAAAACAGCGTTCATAGGCCAAAGTGGGTACACCTTGTGAAGAGAAAAAAAAATTCACACAAAAGTTACATTAGGACTTTGCATAACTCAGGTGTAGCTACTATTTTCTTACATTGTTCCAGAAGTGGTTGGCACAATAGGGATGTCTTCAGCTTCCAAAGGAATCGACCATGGTATCTGAAACTGGGGAGCAAGTTCTCTCATTATGATATTCCTAAAAGAGGGGTTAAAAAGGAAAAAAAACCCACTAAGTTTAAAGCACAGAATACAGACTCCAAACCAAATAGATAATATATACATGCATTTTTATCAATGTGGTTTTAGAGTACTAGTGGTCATGAGTCTCTAGATGCATACTTTTCTTTTAATTGTATAATAAAAACCTACTTAAACAGCAATTTAAAGCTACTACAACTGCTACAGAGACATTAGCCTAATGGCCCCGGATTTGTAAGAAACCACTGGTTTTGAACTCCAGTTCCTAAAAAAGTTCCTTGGATATGATTTAGTCTTGTTCATTTAAATATTCAGATACCTGACTCCACTGCCTAACTGAAAGTCCCTGATAATCAGCAAGCCATTCTCATCAAAGAGTAACTGGTATCTTTAGTGATAATTTCTCAAAAGTTTCTGTGATAGAATTGGAAAAATAGGTAAAGTCTCTGGTTTAACTACAAAATGATAACAGTGCCTCCACCTACATCTTGCTAATGTTCTGTTTTTCAAGTATTTAATCAAAATATACTAAACTTCAGATTAATATCTACATAAGAAGCAGTAACAGTGAGGAAAACAACTGTGCATCTTAAATTTTGGCGTATGCTACTTTAATTTCTAAAAAGCTCAAAAAAATCTGCTGTTACTTAACACTGCAATGTATCATCTTAAGGAATAAAGCATAAGTTAAAAACTATGAGGTAACTTTTTCCAGAGAATTCAACAGCTACAATTTGAATAAAGAGAAATCAAAATGATTCTGAGAATTGTACTTCTAACTCAAAAAGTGGCCTAAACCAACCTACAGTTGTTATCTAGGATTTCAGCTTAGCTCTTCCTCCATTTAATAAGATTCTAGACCATTATCAAATGCAGAAAGTCATGCTGTATCTCATCAGCGCAATCCTACTGTAAAGCCAGTAAACTGGTCAAAATGGGATCAGCCTACTTTGAGGGCAACATTTCATTGGCACACAGTTCACTACCCATTTCTGTATGATCCCTTGTTATACCTTTTTTTGCTCTCAGTCACAGAGAGAAAATGGTATGACAGAGGACATCTTGATACTGTATCAGTTTGGATTTACCAATATGAAATCCACAAACATACAAGTATACACCAGCTTCAGATCAAGGACAATGTACATTAATTTGGGCACATATTAAACAGCAGTAAGCATAACGATCCAGTGGTGCTTCTCTACTTAAAAAAAAATCTCAACTACCTTTGAGAACTTAATCTGGCTTTCAAAATACTTACTTAGTTAGCTTTAAGAGTTCACAAAACACCCAGACTCCGATATTTTGGATGATTTTAGGAATAAGGAATTTATTCAGAATTTATTTATTGAATTAGGACTATTTTTAATATTTTATTTAATATTTAATTATTTATGTGATATTTCATTTTAAATATTTAATTTAGGAATGAGGAATAAGTAGTACATAAACTACAGTCACATACAACAGAGCGAATAGGCAAAACTCCTGAAATAAATCAGTAAACTCTTACCCCAGTATTTTAGCACAATCATCATAGTATTTCATGGAGTTTTTCACAAAACTGAAGCCATTCACATCACAGACATAGGACTGTCCATTAGCACGCAGCAAATCAAAGCCACAAACTGTTTGCTGTTTTTAAGAATAAAAGTTCAAGTCATTGATCACCTTCCTTAGGATTGCTTATTCTAAATAAACTTTATATTTTAACATGGTATTCATCAGAAAACATGACAAAAATATGACAGATTTTATACCTAATACCTTTTGCCAGTTCCATGTTAGGCTTGCTCACATCATGCAAACATCTTTCTTTTTTTAACTTCACATCTGCAACTTGATTTTACCCTTCCTACATATCCCTAGCAGTAACAGTATTGAAGGTCAAGGTCACACGTGCACAAACTTAACCTCCAAGATTTACAGCATAAGCAATAATGGGCCTACAAATTCCCCATTCTGACAGTGGTTTCCCCCTACACATAGTTTTTAAAGGTGGCAGACAAGAAATGGCAAAATGTTGTTAAGAACATTTTTGTCCATATTTAAATCTGACAGGATAGTTTTGACACTGAGATAATATTGACATTATTAGTACAGGATACTAGATGCCATTTCAACAGATTACTTTTTTAGATCTCAAAGCCCACTTTGCTAGGTGACAGAGGTTATACCCTGCAGGCTCCAGAATGCCATCATAGTTACATGCAGGTAATGAGACAGACCGAAAGCCAGCCTCATAATAAGACAGGTGAAAGGAGGGTAAGAGATTGAATGAGGTTTTGAACAAAGAAATCTTAAAACTATACAAAAATCAATCACTTCAAATAAAGAAAAGTCATGTCAGTACCAAGTTAACATTTAATTGGGCCCAATGTAAACACTAGGTAACAAAAGTTACAAACCACTTGCTGAATGAAATTGTGTTTTGCTAATGGACAAACCATTAAGAAAACGTGTGAACATATTATGTATAGAACAGATACACGGTGGACTGGCAAAGCACAATAGCATCATGTGAATTCAGGAACCTTATGCAACATAAGCAACCCATTCAGAACTTTTCAATGCATTAAAGGAAGAATTCTTCTAGATTAAGAAGAAGATGTAGAAGTTTAGCTTTTCACCTTCCTAAGAGTTCTGCAGTAATTACCACTGCTGGCTCTGTGCGCTAAAACCCTATGGAAGTTTCACGTAATAAACAATTAATTAATGCTAAATGTTTGATCAGATAGTAAAGTAATCAGCTTACTTTAAAGGCAAGGCATACTTTCCAAGCAATTAACTTCTCTCTTGCATTCAGGATGACTGGATACCTCACTTCTTTTCCTTCACTATCTCGTTCTACCTTGCCATCCAGAGCAGGAGACTTTCGGGCTTCAGCATGAGCATAGTCTGGACCTACTGTGTACACCTTTATTGAAAAACAGGAACTCTTGATTCAGTGTAATTAAATTACGTTACATATATTCATATATCTTGCTAAATTTATGTCAAATGTGATAATGATTTCAAAAGATACCAGCTGTTTTCATCATTGGTAAGGTCACTGTAAAGTACCTTCCCCAATAGCATTCTCTGCCTTCAGAGAACACCCACCATTTACTGACAACCTAGGATAAAGCAAGAGGGAAAAACAGGAGCCTAGGTAAAGAAAAATAGTAATTATAAAACTTGATGAATAAAAATTAATTTCTTAATTATGGTGGTACAGAGGTAAAGAATAATGTTTTCCTCTCCAAAACATCTGCTGAACTTGGAGAGCAGATTAATTTGAGAATTATTTCAGTTTACTTGATTCTGAAAATCTGGCTGCAGGACTAAGTGATTTTCTTTGTTAAAAATATTTTCATATTTTAGGCAGGACTAAACAAACCAAAGATCTGCCCAGTTTTAGCATGACAAAGCGGGGGGCTTGAGGGAATGATTGTGCTATCTACTCTGCTGCAGTTTTGATGCTCACTGAAAGGATTGGGGCATATGCTAGAAGACACTTGTCAGCAGCTCTCAAAAATGGGCTACCATCACTTTACCTAAAAACAAAACTAAGCTTTGATAAAAAAGTATTCGACTAAACCAGGTGATTGCAAATACTGCCAATTTGGTCAATTCAGGCAAGACCGTGAGTTGGGTGAAGCTGCTTAGTATAAAGCTTTTGTTTATTAATTAGAATACTGAGATAGTTGGTAAAATCTGTTTCAATTCCAGATTTCTTTGCAACCTTCAGGCAAAATACCTAGGCAGCATCTATCTGTTTACACAGGAAAGTATATGCTATTTTGGCACTAATACAATACAGAAAAGAAAGACAACGTGTTGGGTAATAAGCCTCCAGCACTTGATTCCAACAACATAAGCAAAGCTGCTCTGCATTACAAGTACTGTGTTTAGCTAGAATAAGAATTACATTTCTTTACTGATGAACTGTATCAAAACTTCATTAAAGTTAATCCTTGACACAAAGATACACTTTCATCTTTAAAACTGACAAGCTCTTGGAGCACTTGATTGTTCTAAATATAAGAACGCAGTTGTCATACCTTCACATCAGTGCCATCTGTAGGCATGAATTCCTCATAAATATAGGAGCCAGTTTTTCTCACACTGCTTTCAGGGGAATAAACACTGCTTCTGCTGCCAATCTGAAATGAGTATTTTTCTATTAATAAACCCACAGGCTACTGCCTGAGAAACTTTAAAACTCCTTAAAATAACACACTTGTACCGAGAAAACACTTCCTGTACCAAATGAAGCAAGTAGGTTTTGATTGTTCCAAAAGATTTCTCCAAGATTCTAAAAGTGCACTTTTACTTGTAAGAATCTGCAGTGGCTGTCAGCAGTATCTACAGCAAAGAAACAAAGGTCCTCATTCAATCTACACGTTCTCCTGAAATTAATTTCTCTGATCTGCCACTACTCCTACACAAGCAGGACATAACAAAGCAGGTCCCAGCTAATATACGGATAGGAAGTAATTACACTACAATTCTGTTAGACATCTACAACTTTTCAATGGCTTTACTCTCACCTTTCGAAAGAGCCTCTGGCTTCCACCCCCAGCAGATGTTGGATAATAAATGTAAACATTGTGGTCCTCAGCACTAACTGGCTTTTCTACAAAAGGCTTTTGGAAAATTTCTCCATTCACTTCCACATGATCTTCTCCTTCAATCAAGTTGCATTCTGAAGAAACAGTGCAAACAACAGAGATGTAACCATATATACATGGAGTGAAATTTTTAGAGATTTGGGGTATTTTTGTAGGTTGAAATAAAAAGATTATATTACAGTTTTGGTTCACTGATTTGTTACTGACTGCACAAAGACTTGATGATCATGTGCTGAACATGTACCACATCAATATTATGTTACTTTAATACTATGTTCCAGGATTTCTTTTGGTTCACTCAGTGTCATATGGGGAACAGCCTCCTACAGATGCATAAGCTTGCATGGGTGGCATTTTTTTGGAAATGTTTTTAAGACAGGGCATACGGCTGTTTGTCTCTTTCTTCAGTGCCCTTCTCTGAAATACCAAGGGGATGGCAGATGGACAGTGAATACGATGTGGTGCCAGATGCAATAGAACTTTTAATAGGCTGAGAACTGTCTCATACTGTGACACCGTTGCACCTTGCACAGAGGATTAGGTCTCCTGGAATCAGGAATCTCTTTGCTACTGGTTGACTGCATACAGCAGCTTTTATTTGACTTCTGTGGCATAAGCAAGTCCTTTTTCCCCCTAGATTATGCAGACATTGTAACCTAAAATTCCCTACCTCTTAAGAGCTACACCAGAGTAATACTTCAATTTTCTTTGTTTTTTCTTATCTCTTACTCTTGTGCCTTGTCTTGTCATTGCAATCTCCTACTGTTGCTGTAAGTTTTCATTTTAGTAGAAAAAGCTGTTGTGTTTGTTTTCAGGTACAGAAAAAATTAATTCCAATTTATATTCAGAGTATATCATCTGCAGATCTGTCTGGACTAGACTTCCGTTACATAGTTGCTTGTACTTAGAAGGGAAAGTATTCAACAGCCTGAATTGTTTCTGTCAATATTACCTTCCTAATTAGAATTACTAATTATTGTGGGTAATGTTCATGTAATCATGAATGCTGCTCTCTTTGATGACATACTAGAATCTCTATTTGAGTTTGGAGGCCCTTATATTCTAGTTGTTCTGTGATGGCTGGATGAGGATTGTAACCCCAGGCTTCAAGAATCATGCTTTTCAGATGCACACCTGTACAGCCTTTGGCTGAGATGGAGTTAATTTTCTTCACAGCAGCTGGTACAGTGCTATGTTTTGAATTTGTGATAAAAACAGTCTTGATGTTTTAGTTATTGCTGAACAGTGCTTACACAGCCTCAGTGCCTTTTCTGTTTCACATACTGCCCCACACAGTAGGGGTTAATCCATAACAACACATGAAATACTGGAGGAAAAATCAACGTCTGCATCAATGAATTAAATGTTTAGCAAGTAAAATTCAGCTTTCAGCTATGTATGTACTGTTATCCAGTGGAAACAAAGAGATGCCAATGGTTGATATTTTAGGCATCAGTTTTTACCTTGGGGATTGTTTGGATCACGGTTCAGAACTGCATAGCGAGGAAGTAAGATGCCTTCAGCTTTAAGAATACCATATACTTCTCTCCTAGAAGAGAAGAACAAAAGTTGCACAGTAAGACAGCAAATCCTGACAATATTTGTATTTTACAGTCCATGCGTGAGGGAGGAGAAAAATACATACACTTTTTTTTAAAAAAATCACACAGGATAAGATTACATATAAAATACTCTACTTATTAATATAATGCTTTAAAGGTCACTGACATAGCTGTACCTTTGCAGTGATCTCATCAATATCAATAAAAACATAATTTGCTATGCCAGTTCTGTCCTCTCCACTCTGGCAGTGCAACAGCGATTTACATAGAACAATTGTCTTGCTAAAGGAGATTATTAACATGAAGGGTTGAAAAAGTTTATACAGGACAGCAGCTGAAAGCATGCAAAATAGCAAGTCTGTTCACTGTTCAGAGGCCCCAACGTTTATGTATTTTGCTCACTATTGTTGTGTTAGTATTTCCTATGCATGATTGCACCCCCAGAAGAAAACTCACTTTGAATAACCACATGATCTTTGAATACCAACAACTTGTTAAGTATCCGCTTAACAAAAAAGAAGACCTTTAGTAAGTCACATGAACTCTACAGTTAAAGGAGGTTGTACAGTTGATATACATATCTATCCTATACATATTTTCAGAGTTTAAACTTTTTCATTAGCTAAGCTTTAGACAAATGTATCACCAAATTTCTAGTTTCATAAATCTTCAGACGTATCAATATAAAAGCATTAAAAGAAAAAACATAGCTAAAGACATATCCCATAAAACTATGCATACATTAATAAAACATAACATTCAGTGTAATTTTATTTATACTACTGCACTAGAACCGTTACTATGCAATACCAACAGATTCTCACAGCCTCCACTTAAAAGTAGTTTGCTGTTTATAGGTAATTAATGTTCCTTACCTGTCTTGTATGTGATACTGCATATTCAAGTCGTTGATTATGAATGGATTCCTGAGTTTTGCATAGGCAACTGCTTTGTCCAGTGGAAATCCTAAAATATTTAAGACAAATAAATTAAAATTACAAGAGACAGTACCAGTAAATAGTTTAGAGCCTTCATGTTCAAGCATTAGAGTACAACCAGAGATACAGCTGAAGTGGGAGGATGCTCCCCTGACTACAGACATATGTAACATCAGCTTAAGACAATCATGAAACCACAGCTTAATTTCAGTATGGGCTGCCAAAAGTAGTGGTCTTGTCTCCAATTCCCGCCTCCTCATTCCATATGCCCTCCAATTCCATAGGGACAGAACTAAGGCTTTTATTGCCTCTGCTGGAAAATACGATTTTTAACTTCAGTCTGCTCAGCCCCACAAAAACCCCTAGATGTTAGCAGAAGTACATGAACAAGTGGCCAGAGACCCAACACTGCCATTGAGAAAGTAGCATGCCTTCACAGTTGTTGGACCAACAGTAAGTATTAGATCACCATTTCTACTGGCTCCACAAATATTTACGAACGGAACAGCTATTTTAAATACCTTGTCAGATAGGACTTTCTCAAGCAATGAAAACACCATCATTTAAAAAGCTTGTATTTTAAAAGTCAGTTGTGTTATATTAAACAAGACAAACGAATTGCTTCCTAGGAAAATCCAATAAAACTACAAGACAAAAGAAATAAAAAGACCTTCAAACTAGTTAAAGTACTTAGATGTCAAAATTATTTGTGGCATCTCTAGAATAATTACCTTTCGAATGAAAAGAAATGAGACAGTCACATAAAGGCCAGTTTTCTACTGGCTCATTCAAAATAACATCCTCTTCAAATATCACCACAGTTATGTACTTAAACATGGAGAGGCGTTCAAGAATTTCTTTCATTGGTTTGGACTTAGACTTCTTAGCCATTGAACAAATCCCAACTGCGATTTGTCTTTCTGGTGGCTAAAGCAGGGGGAAAAAGGCTATTATTATTTTTATGTTTTCTCAGAACACAACAGGGTTTTAGCAACACAATACCAGAGCAGATATTTTCCATTAAAATTCATGCACTACCTTTAATTTAGTTTTTAGTGAGGTAAATTGCTAGCAGGTAACAAAATGCGGCATGACAGCATACTACACTGCATCCTTATGGAAAATGCCTCAAAAAATGAAACAGTTCAATAGCTCTACATAACTTTTTGTGAGCATCATATCAAGAGCAAATACATAGGATCAAAATTTAAGTCAGAAACGTCAAATCTAAATGAAATCATACTTACAGCTTACTCTGAAATAAATTAGCAATTCATTTTTAAACTAATTTTTCTACATCAACTTAGTAGTCATAAGGCTTCTCATCTTACTACCCAATATTACATACAAGTGAACTGTGAAAAGCAAAACTAGTAAACCAAAAAATACTATTCTAGATTTCTGA
This sequence comes from Nycticorax nycticorax, assembly GCA_023375905.1. Classification (NCBI taxonomy): domain Eukaryota; kingdom Metazoa; phylum Chordata; class Aves; order Pelecaniformes; family Ardeidae; genus Nycticorax; species Nycticorax nycticorax. The sequence goes on along the minus strand of JAKFQP010000064.1, from coordinate 1,433,052 downwards.
GCTATTTTGTGCATAGACAGTCTCACTTTTCTTCTGTATATGCTACATTTTCTTTCATGCTACAAGCCTTTAAAAATTTCTTTCCCACAGTGGTATTCCTAAGTGCAACAGCCTAACTACTCCTCTGTTTAAAAAGAATAATAATAAAAAAAAACAACAAACCCAAAAGAAAAACCCAGAGCAATCCTTTATTTCAACTTACCATTCTTTTAAAACATAGCCAATTACCTTCCCTTGCTAAAATACACTAGCTGAATTGAGCTGAGCTGCTAATTTTGCACTTCTCTGCATTTCCAAGTTATTTTTAATCATGAAGTGTTTTATTAACACTTCCTTGCATTTAAATTTCTTAGACATGCTTGCAATCAGTGCAAATTTAATCTGACTATTCCCTAAACTGAAATGTTACAAACTAAAAGAACAGCAAAATACAGCTAAAAAATATGACAACTCATGCATAATAAAATTAAGAGTTTGTCTTAAGCAAACTAAAAATTGGTAAGCACAGCACTAAAATACAATTCGGAACACTCTGCAAGGAATATAAACTAAAGTATAACTTAAGAGTGATGTAGCATGCACTTTCCATACACCAAGACAAGTAAGAAGAATGAAAACATGTCAGATCTTAGTGAAAACAATAGTAATATAAAAAAAGAAATGTTGAGACTGTTCGAACCGAAAAATCAGAATTTAACTCTGCAGCAGTTGACAACACACACAAAAGAAAACCTCTCAATCATTTTTTTGCTATTCATTATCCAAATAAATAAAATGAAGGCTTCTGCCATCAAGTTCATTCCCAGAATCCAAATCAAGTCTGCAAAGCTGGCATGTCAACCTCAGCTGTCCTGAAACTCTGTGTTAAGGTCAAGCACGTCTACTTCAAAGTTCAAGGTATACTTACTTTTCAGGTGTGCTGCATTTCCAAACACAGCTGACAGATCATTATCTCAATACAAATAATTTCCCAGTTCAAAACACATTTCAGTATTAGACTTTTGTGATCAAATGCTATTTCAAAGTAAAATAATGCTAGAGAACATACATAATAGTAACACACATGCCCCTACAGTACATACAGAGTCATACTCTTCCTCCTCTTCTTCCCCATGGTCATAGAAGTGTTCGTAATCTGTAGATCTGGCTGAATCCAGTAATTCTTCTCCATCTTCTCCACCCACAAAGAATCTAGGAGGATCATTCTCTGTTGCGCTAACAGACATGGTCACAAGATCTATAGAGATCTATGTAGAAACTGCAGCCACTTTGGCAGCTGAGATACTGGGCATGTTTCCCGCTGACTCGGGAACACAAAAGTCCCCCACTCTTTGATTTTGCTTGTGCGGTGTTGCCACTGTGATGACGCTGTCTGCCAGACACTGTTTAACTGGTATCATCTGCTCATTATTGGTTTGAGTTGCTGCTCCAAGGAACCCACAATAGGTTACTGCTTCCCTGAGATAATACAACTTTTTAACCTAAAAGAAATATCCAGACAAACAAACAACAAAAAGAAAAACCACATTTGATAAAGGCACATAAAAATAAACACTTCTCATTTACAAAAAGCATTTGGACATTTACATACCTCTGAGCAAAGCATCAGAAATAAAGCCACTTGCACTACACACAGTCTACACTTTTACATGTATATTTAGAGCAGGGGGGATAATTTAAAGATATTTTCAAACTACCGATGGAGATGTTTTTAAAATCGGCAATATAAGTCACAAAAGTAAAAACTGTCAAATATATTTTTTTTCCTAACTTAAGAAGGGTAAAGTGCAGAGTATATCTTTTACATGAAAAATAAACCCATAAAAATGTTCTCCAATATTTGTGATGTTTAACCAACCATGCCTGTCATCAGATCTTTTTTCCCCAAAAGTTTCCTGATCAAATGGCAATGGTAAACAAAAATGCTAGTGGAAAGTATTAAGCCTCCATTAGGACTATTCTTAAATAGAAACCTATTATTTCGAAAACTGAGTCTTCAGTGTGAAAGCAGACTGTATATGCTGGCTTGATGTTTGCTTATTTATTTTCAACAAAACATTGCTTTATTTTCACACTGAAAAATCAATATATACAGAGATGTACACTAGCACTGCCTTCTGTAAAAACTACTTCTAAGCACTAGTGTACTTAGTGAACACGTACCCTTTTAACCAGCCATGTGAAAACAAAATCTTAGCCAAACAACTTATATACAGAATGAGAGACTCAGAGCTCTAGGAGGGGGGGCGACTAGGTAACTGTTCTTAACGTAGATTGTTCATGGCTTTATACCATTAATTACAATCCATTATTACTACTTAGAAAATGAATAAGCAGTTACTTGTTTAAAAGCTCATCTGATCAAACACTTTAGGTTAAGTTGTTTATTAGTCAGATCATTACGTAAGTGCCATTCAACAATGATGTCTCAGCAGAACTGAATTTGTCTTTGAACATCTGTCAAAATTACTTTGGCTGTCCTATGAACGAAGTGAAGCAATAGTAAATTCCCAATGGTGATCAACCATTCATCTTCCTGTGAAAGAGGGTGGTAAATAGAGCAAAAGTTACCCAGAAATAATCTGTCCTAAGTTGGAGAGCAATAGGTCAAGCGTAGGCAAACAATACAGCTGTTTCAGATCCAGAAGCTGAAGCTGAGGCCCAAACAACAGATCCTGGAGTGAGAGCAGGGGATTAAAAAGATTCATTTCTTAAACATAACTGTTATGTATCTGCTCTCCTTCAATTCCACTGATGAAAAATTACTTTCCCTTCTAATGTGAAACTGCAGCCATTTGTCCTTCAAGCAGCAAGAACAAAATGAAATTTCAAACACCTAATTCATCTTGCTCCCGTGAGAGTTAGAAATTAGGTACTGAGATAAATCAATCCTGTTTATGAAATGGTGAATAAAGCGAGTTTTCCAAACCCTATTTCTAGCAAGCTTCAGAAATGCAGAGGTTAGTGCCAACATATCCTGGCAACTAATACAGAATTTTGAAATGGTGTTAAAGACAAGAAAGACCCCCAAAAACTGGTAAAGCCTGAAAACAAAGTTTAACAGTTCCTCTTGCATCAGCTTCCCCTCCCGTCACCCAAATTCTGTAAATTGGAAACACCTTTTTGAAACCTAAGGTTTTCTCATAAAGAAGAAAAAGCAACCACTTGAAGCAGATAAGCAGGAGGTCATCAAAAGAGGGTTTTTAACATTTCTTCCCCCTACCTATTCCTGTAGTGCACTTTCTGTGAGCAGCAGCAGTTTTGAAGTAGGCGTGCAATTAATTACAAGTTATTTCATGAAAATCTCTGGCACTACCTGAGTCTCTCTAACCCAAAGTGATTACTTCTCAAAGCAAGCAGAAACCATACAAATAAAGACTGAAGCGAAAGCACAACATATTTGTCTACAAATGACACAAAGATGTAATCTGACAAGCTTAATTCCCTAACAAACCTATCTGAAACTTACTGTTTTTCTACCTTCCTAACTCAAGAATCTGGAGAGTGTTGGTGTTATTGGTGGCAAGTAGACCCGTCAAGTGGAGCTTCACCTACAGAAAACAGACTTTGAACAGTCACACAGTCTGCTTGGAGTTAACAGATTATTTTCTGCGAAGTTTATTGTGTTGTTCACCTGTCTGAAGGTGGATGAATCACTGGATTGTTACTCCATGCTGGAGTCACTGGGCCCCGAAGTTTTCAGACAGTTTGTAAAAATAAAACCAAAGACACAGGATCAAGAAAAGATACTGACACTTTTCAGGCTCGTAAACTACTGCATGGACTCATTGAATTGCATATAAATTAGTATTCTGACTGCTGGTGGCTACCAGCTTATCTCCCAGACAGCAGATGCTGTAAGCTACTGTCACTAGCATAAATTTGAGTCAGGATATAATGAATAAATTATTTATTTTTTTTGAATAAATGCTTTCAGAGACAGCAATTAAAATTATTTTCCTCCAAATGCTTTGGCTACTATAAAAATTGAGGAATCCCCTTCTTTCTTGTGGTGTGTGAAATAAAGAGTCCAAGAAAAGAGGCACGGAAAGAAAAATATGAAAGTAAGTGACTGCAACTACAGTGAACAACTTACACAAGTCTCCTAAAAAGTCGATAGTTATCTGACGTCAAAAATGCAGTATAAGACTATGCTTGGATAAAAACATGTTTCTCAAATTGTATACCAAGGAGAAATAATAAATGGCAAAGCAAGAAGATGGAGCTGTCTTCCTGCCCCAGAAGTACTGTCAGTGCTGATGGGAGAAACTTCTAACACACAGTGCCCTATGCAGAATTCCATCTTGCTGCCCCTGGAGCAGGGAAGAGTCATCCCAGTACCATGTTTCTGTATTGAGAAGTGAGCAGCAGCGGCAGAAACACTCTATGTTAGATCCTCTCGTGCTTGGTACATGAGCATAAGCCTCACCAGACAGTGGAGATCAGAAGGTTACGTACATGCTTCAATCATGGAAGGCTGCAATGTAAGCAAGACAAAACCCAAAGCTTCGTGTTGGAATATACACTGACCCATTTCCAAAGGCACAACATCAGGAATATCCAGGCAACAATCTCCTACCACGCCATGACCTGTCCAGGTAAAATTAATTAAACTCAAACATCAGCTGTTACACAAGGCTTCTGTTTTACGGCTTACAGACAAAAAAAATCTCAGCTAATTTTGAAGAACACAATTTAACCAACAGTGTTGTTTTTTAAAAGGACTTCCTACCAAATGTTCTGATTTGCCTGTTCATTCCACCTGTCCTAAAACTTCCTATCCATGACCACCTCATGGTATGTCTTGGCCAAAAAAAAAAAAAAAAAAAAAAAAAGGCAAAAAAAGAAGAAAATGTTTAAAGAACACAGTAAATCTGCTCATTTTACATTCTCATCTTAAAATAAATTCATCTCAGTTTTTCTCTAATAAGTTAGATGGCGCTAAAATAGTACACTGCAAAGGAGACGTAGAAATCCTTAACTGCTATTATTATCACTTACTAGTGGAAGGTATACAAAATAACATTCTAAACATATAAAATGACACACACACAAACTTAACATTACCCTACAAATAGGACTGTATTTGAATCCCAATTTGATAGCCTGCTAAGCACTCTGAGTCCAGTGTTCGCTCCAGCAGTGCACTACAGCCTTTTTTTCTAACAGAACATTTCTCCACCTCCACAAGCGTATTCTAAAAGAATTCCACAAGTTCTAAGAGAATAAGCCAAAACATAGCCCTAAGTAAGTGTTTAACAGATACTCCCACAAGTAGTTTTCCTGTCCCTGTTCCACATGTTTCAGCAGCTCAGGAATCCAGCCCTGGTGTTTCCCCTATTTACTTAGACCATGAAGATTAGCATTCCAGTAACTGTCAGCAGCAAATCAGCTCAACATAGCAGCACTGGTCTGAACAGTCATGTAAAAGAGGCTCAAAGTTTTAACAGCTACATTACAGATACTAATAAAATCACACACGACTCCTGTATAAAGAGAAGCATTTCACCAGGTTTTCTTTTGTGTTGCTACAGCTATCAGAAGAACAAATACACACTGCCTCTACTGCATTCTAATGGAAACTAATGGAACACAACTAGAGTAAAAATGCTTCTCATCTGTTATCTCAAGAAAAAAGCCAACACATTATACATTAAATAGCTATAAAACATTTCTAAATGACGAACCACTCAGGAAAACAACTTCTGGAAATGCCATTATAACAAAACAACTACAAACCCCTTTGTGACATTTACATTGTGGAATTTAACAAGCAGGTAACTGCACAAGAAGCCTAAGTGGTGCTCATCTGTTACATCATTCCATACATATAAATCCATAACAATAACAAAACAGCCCACTCCCCCACACCCTCTCCCCATATTGCCCCTTTTAAAGTCTCTGTTCCTACCACTGTAGGCATATTCAAACTGTATCCATTACCAGCTTCCTCCAATTCAAATTAAGTAGCTAAAACCCAAACGTTTTTAATGGCACTTTTTCAGGTAGTCTCAGTAAGATGACAAAAAGCTTTCAACATCTTCCTGCTAGAACTGCTATACCTAACATTTTCATTAACAGTACATTTAAGAGCAAAAACCTTTGCCTCTCCTGCTGAGGCATTTTACCTGTTTTAAAATTTCAATTCTGCAACATGATTTATGGTGTAACAAACCACCGAAGACAGCGAGTTTGTTGGGTTGCTGGTGGAGCAGAAAGTACGGGGAGGGGGCAAGGGGGAAGCAGAAGGGAGATGGGAAGAAGAAAGAACTGGTGGAGTCTGAACTCCAAGAGAGCTGACAGCAGCGACTGCCATCCCGAGTGCCCTGCATGCATGTGTAACACCCTTCTACAGATGATTCAAAGAAACTTGGTAATACTGCAGGTTTAAATGTGAGACTGTAGAACTACTAACAAGGCCCATGCTCAAGAACAGCATTTCCTCAGGTCTGATAGGTGACCAGGAAGAGAAAGGACAGGCAGAAGTCAGGAAGGAAAGGGTGTCAAGACACAGAAGCTGCTGAAGACAACACTGTGAGCAAACCCTACATGACTTGTTTATTGCTGTACCTTACACAGCAAAAGATATATATCCTCTCCAATTTACTTAAGTATTCAAAGTCAACTATGTCACATAGTAATATAAAACATTAATATTTACACACAGACACTGCTCTGTTCTATCATACATCCTGTGAGGTGGTGAGTAGCAGCTGTCAGCCCATTATGGAGATGGACTGAGCCTAAAAAAAGATGTAGAGCAGCTCTATCCCAATATCCCACAATCACAAAGAATACTGTGCAACAAGAAAAAAAAAAAACAAAAAACCCCCAAAACCAACCAAATGGAACAATAATCATGGAAAATACAAAGGGCTATCAAGGTTTCCAGTAATTACTGGAAATTACAAGGTCCAGTGGTGTAACAGGCTGATTATGAAACACAAAACTGAGAAAAGCCTTTAGTTCTCCTCATGAAATACAAACTTCAACAACAGCCTCATGAAGTTTATCACCGTCTGTAACTCAGCTCTGCTCAATAACACGAGGCTAGGAATTGTGCTGATGTACAACAGGACAAAAAAAAAAGGCTAAAAAAGGTAGCAAAGGAAAAAGATGCAACTGTAAAGGCTACACTGCACAGCATTACAGGAACTAAGTCATCTGCTACGATCTTGCATTAAACCAACATCAAGCTCTAGATTTCACAATATGCTGACATCTTCCCCCTACACATTAATACAAGCTCTTCCAAAGTTTCTTTTTCATTCTGTAAGTATTTTCACAGGAAGCCAGACACAAGGATGCTCTTCCCCCCCAGATCAAGATAGGCAATCTGCCAAGTATCAGAAGAAGGCAGGTGATACCTTAAGGGTTAAAAGACCCCCAGATGTAAGCGGCTTACATGCATAAGATTTAGGCCTTATTGTCTAGTTTGCTGATGCTTTGCTAAAGTCAGTAGTATAGTTACTTAGTAAATTTAGAACCCTGTTCAAGGACGGGAAGAATCAGGAGGGGATGAAGCAAAAGGATAATAACGGTTTGTCAAGGTTGCTAGACTAGAAGGAATGAGAACTAATTGACGTAGGAAGATTTGTGGCTCCTTACAAAGGAGAGGTTTTGATAAGAACCAGGAGTTTACTTTAAGAACTGGTTTACACCAGGAGCAACCGAGTCTGTGCAAGAACAAGGGGTTACTAGCGGTGACAAAGAGGAGCCATCAGCCTTCATCCCCACGACCCCCGACGACCACCACAAGGAGGCACTGAGCAAGCGCAGTGGGGAGGAGTTTATGGAAATGACTTCTTGGGGCTAATTTTAATACGAAGTGGGGACAAGTCATGCATATGTATAGGCGTATTTGGGAATCTTATGTATATGTAACACTCTGTAGTATAACTTCGAGGCAAGCTACCACACACGCGCGCACGACTTTGGTGGGACTACCCCCCGTGCTGCCCAGCGCTGAATAAACATACCTACTTTACAATTTTACAGATTGTGGAGTCCGTTTTCCGCATGTCACAGGGAAGACCACTGCGCATTCCCCCCTCCACTGGCAAGGCAGTATAGCATGGGCAAAAAGTGGTAGGCACCTACACAAGGATTCAATAAAATAAAAACCACCCTTCTCTCTCTCCCTCTATTCCATTCAAAAGCAGCTGACTTTATCTGCTCCAACCATGAGGCTGCAACCCACTTACTCTCCTCCCAGACTCTCCGAGGACTCCACCACGACTTGGTCCACTGGACTCCAGCCCAGGGACAGCCACATCTTTACTACGTTCCTCTCCCCACACCAACAACCCTGCACCTTTTTGTCCCGCCTAGACTCCCAGTCCAGTGTGTCACCACTACTAAGCTCTACCTGCTAGTTCCAGTCTCCTCCATTACAGGCCATTGCCTGGGTAGGGCAGTCTCCAAAATCTGTCAGGAAGTGATGACATGACAAGAACCTTGCAGAAGAGAAGATGAAGAGTAGCCTTTTTTTGTTGCTTTTAGCCAGCTGCTTGGTTGTGCCTACAAGCCAAGCGCAGCTCTCAGACTGTCAGATGAAGAGCTGTAATCAATGCTAAACGACATCTGTGAACACACTAAGTTCTTCCTGTTTGCAGGAACACTGCAAATATTTTGCACAGTGTTCCAAAAGCATTACTATGTAGTACTTTATGCACTACTCCAAATTTACAAAATTACAGTAGCTCCCATTTCAAAACAGGCTACTTACCTTTCAGTTTCACCCTACTGAAAACTGAAGAAACACTCTGAAGAACAAAGAGGACCTGTGAGACTTCCTTGCCAGGTAAGTGCTTGTACTGGGTTTATGTGGCAAGGCTTTGGTCGTGGGGGGGCGGGGCTGCAAGGGTGGCGTCTGTGAGAAGACACCAGAAGCTGCTCCCACGTTGGACAGAGCCAGTTTCAGCTGGCTCCAAGATGGACCTGACACTGCTCAAAGCTGAGCCCATCACTGGTGGTGCCTCCATGGTAACATATTTAAGAAAGGGTAAAAAACACTCTCTCCACTGGGAGAGAGGAGTGAGAAAATGTGAAACAGCCCTGCAGACAGCAAGGTCAGTGAAGGAGGGGAAGAGGTGCTCCAGGCGCCGGAGCAGAGATTCCCCTCCAGCCCATGAAGACGACCATGGTGAAGCAGGCTGTCCCCCTGCAGCCCATGCAGGTCCACAGCGGAGCAGATCTCCACCTGCAGCCTGGGGATGACACCATGCCAGAGCAGGTGGATGTAGGCTGAAGGAAGCCCACAGAGAGCCTCTGCTGAAGCTCCTGGCAGGAGCTGCAACCCCTGGTGAGGACCCCATGCAGGAACAGGTTTGCTGGAAGGACTTGTGACCCTGCAGGGACCGACACTGGAATAGGGGAAGAGCACGAAGAGGAAGGAGCAGCAGAGACAAAGTGTTATAAACTGACAATAGTCCCCATTCCCCATCCTCCTGCACTGCTTAAGGGGATGAGGTAGAAAACCTGGGAGTGAAGCTGAGCCTGGGAAGAAAGGAGGGGCAGGTGAAAGGTGTTTGTAGATTTTTTTCTTATTTCTCATTATCCTACTCTATTAAACTTGCAATAAATTAAATTAATTTCCCCAAACCAAGTCTGTCTTGCCCATGACGGTAGTTGGTGATAAGCATTTTGTCATATTTTCTCCTCCTGCCCTGTTGATGAAGTGATAGAGTGGCTTCGTAGGCACCTGGTGGCCAGCCAAGATGAACCCACTTCAGTGCTCCAGATATGTTGCCTGGGCAAAAAACTATTGCACTCTATCTTCAGCAGTGAAGTATTTTACAGGTGCTTTTACCTACATTTTTTTCAGCTTGGTGGTTAGGACATTTTTCTGATAAGCAGAAAACAGGGACTTGAAACTACTGAGACAGGAGGGAACAGAAACAATATTCATCCTGTTCCATTCAACTGTTCTGACCATTAGGCTACCATAACCCAATTTTGCTTTCCCCATACACCACTAGTTTTCTTTAAAGGTGGCCACTGGGTTTCTTATTACAGGAGAGGGCTTGGTGCTCTGCATTCCAAGCAGAAGGAAGGCACCTGATGTGCAAAATCTTACCAGTGAGACGTCTATGCTCTCAAGCAACAGGAATCCAGAAACAGCCACCTTACTGGCATTTCCCACTGGAAAGAACTCCTGTCACTGTAACTTACAGAGGCACTTACTTTTCTTGAAATGCTGTATAGCTAGGCTAGCCAGCTAACTGCAGTTGCCTAAATCTTCTCCTGGGGACTGGAACTATTTTCCAACAACTGTGCCACCTTAATGTTTGTGCCTAAAGTAGGATTTCAATCTGACCCTCCATATTACAGTAGCTTAGCCCAGGGGACCAAAAATTTAAGAAAACTTGTACCATGCCATGTGAACCATGCTAAGAAGCCAGCTTTGCAGGGAGGAAAGACATGCCGTTTAGGTTGTTGATGAGTGAGATTTCTAGTCTTAAAGCACAACTGTTACAGTTTTCAAATAGTAATTACTTGGCTGATTTCCCAAGGTTTGCTTTCTTTCCTAGTAATTATACGGTTAATTAAGCAAAATATTTCCAGTCATTTAGAGGTATCAAACTTAAAGCAAAATAACTTTTCAATGCAAGTATCTCAATCTTCCCCTTACCAAATAATTTGCTCGCAGACCTTATTTTTCCCCAATATCTCACCAGCAGAAATGTGACTTTTCAGCACATGTAATGACATCTGCTAAACCTCTTGAGTTTTAGCCCCAACCACTGCACTACTACAGGGCATCTTTCAACTCTTTAGCAGTCATAAACTGCAAAATGAACCATTACCATCCTTCAACAGAAGTGTCAGAACAGCCTTAAAAGTCTAGAAAAACCTCTCTGGTAAGTATCACTGTCTTCCCTTCAAGATAGAAAGGCAGTGGTTTTTGCAACTGGCAAAGAACTACTACAAGCTGACATCTGGCATGTGTTACAAATGTCTCCTGCACAGCCACATAACAGATAACCTTCACATTCATTAACCTCCAAGCTCCTTTCTAAATCAAACCTTGTCAAACGCATCACATAAAGACATTTGTATTTGTGGCAAGCTCAAATGTTTCAAGAAAGTCTGGCTTCTGAACTTTTAGAGATCCCACTCAAAGGTGTCAAAACAGCTTCTCCATATTCTCACAAAGAACTTGTTACTTCAGTTTTGTAGAGATGAGAAAGTTTTTGCAGAAAATTCTGTACCAAAGTTCATTAGGCTCAGCCTGTGGAAGCCTGATCTGTTCCAAGCACAACTGCCAGGACGACGAAATTCTCTTCCACTGAAAGAATCAGCCAACTGAGACGAGCCAACCAGTATAAAAATTCGTATTTCTCACATGTTGAACCGTAAAAGAGGCATATTACATCAGTCAAATTCTGATGCCCAAACCAGTTCTACGTAGCAAGAATAGTTCTGTTATTGGCGGAAACAAAACTTGTTGAAAGTGGTAGGTTTAGCTGTCTCTCATAATTTACAATCACGCACGTTTTCATCAAAACACAGGGAGATTCCATGGGAATTTTGGTACCACAGGCAAAAAAAAGGTTTAGCATGCTACTGGAGTACAAAATGATGCAGAAGGGGTGCGGAAAAGATGGAAATGGAGCAGCTTAAAGAGATGAAGGGGAAGAACACTGGGAAAGATGTAACATAATGCAGATATACTATAATAAACAACTGTAATGTGTAGCTTTTCAGATTACGGCACTAGATAGAAGTGGTTTGGATGAGAAAGGAAACAACTTATTTCACTGTGGTTGCGATACTGACCTCCCCCAGCCTTCCTGCTTGTGTGAGAAGAGTGGCTAACTACAAAGCCAGCTGCTACAGGGCAGCAATAAAAGCGCCAGAAGCCCAGCGTATTGAAAGCTTACCAACACTCAGTAAGGTCCCCAGGTTCAGGAACACACTAGAACGAAGAGAAATGTTACACAGGCCGCTCTGCCTATACATCTCTCCCGACAGGTTATTTTCTGGTTACAACGTGTAACTGATTCTCAGCCCTGGGACTGCTGCTGCTTTTGTTTCCTAGCTTGGTTACAGTGCGGACAGCGATCTCCCTTGCCCCAGGTAATTTTACACCGAATTTATCAGTTTGGGGGCACTCCGTTAAGTTCAG
>JAKFQP010000064.1:1392545-1419587 GCA_023375905.1 Nycticorax nycticorax | reverse complement strand
CGGCCGCGGCGGCGCGTTGCATGCTGGGGGCCGTAGTCTTGGCGGCGGGCGGGAATGGGGCTTGGGCGCGGCCTTGGCGCGGCGGCGTCGCCCCGCCGGAGGATGTCGAGGGCAGGCGGGGCTCCATCCTGGAGGAAACGCTTCTGGGAGGAACGGCTGACGCTGCCGAGGGCCTTAAGCCCGCGGCTCAGCACACCTCACCTCTCGGCTCCCATGGCTGCTGCTGTCCGGCGGGGGCCACGCCTGCTCGCCTCTCCCGTCCTCGTGTGGCGGTCGCAGCAAACGACAAGGGGGCGTTTGCGAGGCGGCGGTCAGGGGTTAGCACAGCGGTTTGATTTGCCTGCCTGCGCCTCCGAGGCGGCACTGCTGTGGTCTGCAGCGCAGCTCCCATCCTGACGGGGGCCTGTTAGGTGGCGCCAAGCTTGAGGGTGGCCGTACCTGAGAAATGAGGGTGTTCTGAAATGGCAGGGGTCTGCGTCATAAAGGGCTCAGGCCTGCAGAAGCCAAGGAGGGATGTAGGCAAGCGCGTCTGTCTTTATTTACAGGTTCCTGGAAGCACTTTGGTTAGAAGAGATGTATTCAGGGCTCTGTGGGCCATTCCTGTGTCTGGTAGGAATTGCTGATAGAGGTAGGGGAAGTACTCAAAAGCTGGACTGAAAAAAAGCCAGCTTTGCAGTTAGGATTGTGATTGTGTGGGGGGAAAAAATAGGCATTAAAAAGCAAAATAGTTAAGTGTTAGCAGGAATGACTGTTTTGACTAAAATACTAAAGCAGAAGGAGCCCTGGTTATATGGAAGTTTCATTCTCTTTGCTGAACTGTAAAGCAGTGTATTCTTTTCCAGCTTCAAAGGTATTAACAACTGATTACTGATTGTGAAAGTCTTTTTAGACTACCAGATACATTAGGAGTATTGATAGAGACAGCATATGAATTATCTGAAGTAATATGGCTCTGGAATGGGCTGCCCAGGGAGGTGGCTGAGTCCCCATCCCTGGAGGTATTTAAAAGAAGTGCTTAGGGACACGGTTTAGTGGTGGTTAACGGTTAACAACAAACCCATGAATTTTATCATGGTAGCCTCATCTTCCATTCTGTTAGTTACCCAATTTACTAACCCAGCGAGTTCCTTTGGCTTGTGCTACCAGATGTAAATTTACAAGAAACTGCTGTGCAAGCCAAGATCACTAGAAACAGTACTCTGTTCTGGCTCTGTTCTGAAACACACTCTTTCCTCGCAGACAGGATTGTAGCAGTGAAAAGTTTGTGTGCTAGTTCTCTTGGGTATGAGAATTTTAGTTAAAAACACTAATCACATACAATAATTGTATGACAAGAGACTTGGCTGTTTTTGAAAGCTAGGTCTAGGTTGTGCAGAATGAAGTATTCAGTAGGGCAAAGGTCTTGTCACTGTTTGAATGTGAGGTTCCTGGAACACAGCAATGTTTAGTCCAGCTATATATGTAGAATATGATATTCTATAAATAACATATGGCATTTCATTTTCTGGGAGAAACAGGGTAAATAAAAGCAGGCATTAATCACTCTTCAGAGCTCGTTACCTCCTTCCCACCCCCAGTATAGGAAAGGTAGGAGAGGATCTGCAAATTGAAAAATAAACGTCCTAACTTGCACATTTGGCTTTCAAATAGCGTCAACGTATAATGAGATAACATGGATTCCAGAGTGACTGGATACTGTCAGTTCCCCATAATTGTCTGCCACTTAGCAGATATGGCAGACAAACTGATTACTCTTTTTAGCAGGCTATGTGTTGTCACATTGTTTAGTCTTGGGACGCTGGCAGGATAAGGAAGAAATTTGCTTAATGCTGTGAATAACCAGCATTCGTTAAGAACTTATGATGTGGCAGACCCCAAGCCTGATCCCGCTTTTGTAGATATCAATTAGAGCAGAATAAAACTGCTGCTCCATCTACATCTTCATTGCTGCTGGAGCGGATTCGGGGGGGGGGAGGAAAGAATCCCTGAAATCACATAAAGCCTGCGTGAATATTTCTGCCTGTAAATATTTCTGCTTGTCATTAATTGGTAATTATTTTGATGCTATTCTTGCTAGAGTGAAGCTTTTGCCGTACCACCAATGACGCATTTTACTAATGACAGTTCATTAATGTGATCGGGGAAGTCAGCCCGTGTCAGGGAATGAATTGTTACCTTACATGCAGAGTCTGGTTTGGGACTTCAGAATATGTCAGGTGAAGTAATGAACAAAATAAATTTCTGACAGTTTTCTGTCTGGGGAGATGTTTTTTCCTATTTGTCTACATGGTTTTTTCCAACTAGGGTGACTCTTTGGACACATCTAATCTCCAACACACCTGCATTTGAGACCTATCCAAATGTTTAAGAATGAGAAGAGCAATTTCTTTCTCTATGGTGTCTTTTCACCCTCTGTCCCCCGTCCAATGAATATAGTGGAAGTCCCCATTGTTTGGAAGTTAACATTGATAAAAACAACTTTGCATAGAACAAAAGTAGCACGTCAACAGCGCTCCTTATTGCTTAAGTTGATAGCATGGGGATATGGAGAGCAGCGCAGTGGATGGTGTAACATCCTCTTCAATGCTACATTATCAGGATACCTCTGAACTATGAAGAGACCAGTAAAAACTGAAGATGTGCTCCTCTGACAGTTGCTCCCTCTAACAAATACTGTGCATTTGTTCAGGTTAGCAATGGTCCGTAGTGGAAAAAATGGTGGGCTCCACCTGAAGCAGATTGCATACTACAAACGAACAGGAGAGTATCATCCCACAACATTATCAAGTGAGAGAAGTGGAATCAGGAGAGCAGCCAAAAAATTTGTTTTCAAAGGTAAAAAAACTCTCTAACTACTCTGAAAATAGGTTTTTAGGTGAAGATTTGCTGATACAAAAAAAAGGAAGTGGGATCTTGCTCTGTAGCGTACTGTGATTTTAATATACGTTCTCTATAAAACAAACACTCTGTTTAACCCTTGTTAATATGTAACAGGATGTTTACAGAAAGAGGAACTCAATCTGCTTTAGTCCCTTCCGGGAGGGACTTAGTTATCTATCTAAAAGACAAACCTTATTCCAGATACTGGGGAAGTATGTAGGCATTGCAGTCTGTAATTCAAAGGACTACAGAAAGGGAGATACAGATCTGCAGCTGTAGACAAGGAGCACTGGGTCTGGTCTGGATGATGCTGTGTGTGGCTGGGCAGAAGTGCAACAATGGCTTTGCCTGCCAGCCCTTCCCAGCTTTACTGCATCCCTGCGAGGAGGTGTATGAGCCTTTGCAGTCTTCTGTGCTCTCTCAATCCCATCAAACCTGCCAAGTCTATATAGAGATAAGGTAGGGAGGAGTTAAAGCTGTGAATATTAAAGTGAGGTTGCTGGCAGGCAGACAGTAAGTCTCATAACACATCCTACCTCCCCTTCCCATGCTTGGCATTAGCTTGTGTTTCAGTCAGACTTCCTGTGGGAGCATTGTTTGCGTTCTGACTTGGCCTTATGTCTCGTGTCCAGATTAATAAACACAGGTGAACAATTAGCTCTTTGGAGGAAATAATTAAAGTATTTGTAAACAAAAACCTCCATTTACAGAGAATTGAATTCAAGTTGATTTAATAAATCCTGTGCTGAATAATGCCCAGTAGTTTAGTAAACTAAACAAAAGACAAAGCACTTGCATATAATTTCCTGGTACTTTTCTTTTTTCAGAAAATAAATTGTTCTATGTTGGAAAAGACAGAAAACAAATGCGCCTGGTAATTGTTTCAGATGAAGAGAAGAAAAAGGTGCTTGAGAAATGCCACGAAAATACTGCTGGCACTCATCATGGTATATCAAGGACACTGACTTTAGTAGAATCTAGTTACTACTGGACCTCTGTAACAAATGACGTCAAGCAGTGGGTATGGTCTCATAGCTACAGGATTTTTTTAATGTAGTCTTCATTACAAACGTTTTGTAATCATATAACTTTGATACAGCAAGGACCCATACTGCTTCATGATGAGGAAACATAAGGTTACAGTCAAACTTTAAATGGTCTTCTTGCCAAAACAGTGTTTCGTTTTTCTTGTTTTGTTTACAGCTGACCATGTATGTATGTTATGCAGTGGAGGGGAGCCATACTGCCTTTAAGTATGCAGGGCACATCTGGTCTTTGAGAGGGATTTCTCTTGCAAGGACTCTTGTGTACCTTTGGAACAATGGAGTGTACTATCCCAAGGATATGTGGCCAGAGTGGCTGCTGGTAGATAAGAATATGAAAATGGTGCCTCTGCCTTACAATAAGGTGTGTTCAGGAAATAAACAAATCACTGCTTGTGAAACAACATTCTCCTCCTTCACCCAAAGATACGTGGTCATGAGCCCTAGGCAGACTGTGATCCTTGAGGAAATTGTGTGTAAATGTCCTTTACGGCCAAACTACTGTTGCTGTCAGCTTGCTGCATCACCTGAATACTTTGAGTTCATGTGCAACTGTAACTTGAACTGAAAATGAGTCTTTGCTTTCAATTCAGACTTGGACAAAGGGACTCTGTCCTGTAGATAAAGCTGATTCATGTTATGCATGGAAGATTACACGATAGAACCAAAAGGAGAATGAGGGGACTTTCTTTTGATCCCAGCTGCTTCATACTTCCTTTAGTATTTACAGATGGTAATAGATACTAAAATTTATACTGTGGACTTGAAAGAGCACAGTGCTTTCAGGATGAGGACAGTTCACTATGAATTCCTGCACATGTCCTTTTCCTGGCCTTCCCTGTTGTTTGGTTTTGTTTTGTTTTTATGCTGGGGCTGAAAAACTGAAAGGTAAAAAATTGTAAGAAAAATTATAAAATGAATTTGGTTTTCATTGCCTGGTCTAACCTAACTTACAGAGGAATAGTGGAGATTTATAATCCTGCTGATTGTCTTAAACTTTTACCATTGCTTTTTAGCGATTGCATCTTCCCTGATTTCTGCACTAGGTGTATGCTTGCCAGCACTGCCAAGTGGCAAAGAATACAACCACCACAGCACCCAAAACACACCCTATCAAAGCTGAGGAGCCATGGACAGCTGTCGCTATAGACCTAATGGGACCTTTTAATGTTACCAACAGAAGCCACAAGTACATCATAATTATGACAGATTTGTTTACAAGATGGGCTGTTATCTTGCCGCTGCATGACACTTCAGCAGCTGAAATTGCTAAGGCAATCATACATGTGTTTTTCTTATATGGGCCACCTCAAAAAATGCCTATTGATCAAGGGAAGGAGCTTGTTTATCAGGTAAGTCTTTACATGGCTGGCTTTTTTTTTTTCCTGTATTAAAGTTGAATTTTAGACCGTTCTTGAAAAAGACTGTAAATCTTTAATTTAAAAAGAAAAAAAAAGTTAGCACACAAAAAATGACAAACCAATTATTTGCAATTGTAACATTATACAGTATTTCCCAGAATTTTATTCTTTGGTTGAAGAACAAAGCAAAATGATTTCCTGGTGGTCGTAGTGTGTATTTTGTCACTCAGTTGAACTGGCACAAGCTTTCATGCTCCAACATGCTGTATTTCATTCATCCATATTGTCCAGTATAGCAGGTAGCTAAGGGTATTTTTGACAGTGTTGTATAGTAATTTTGAAGAACTTTTCATGCTTTGATCCCCTCAGAGATAATAACAGTGAGACTGTGATACAGAGGAAGTGACAAATCGAGTTAATGGCAGAAATGTGTTTAGAAGCCATCAATTACTGGCTTCTAAGCCATACTGATTCCTTTTAGCTCTCACTCTCAACCCTGGACTGTTTGATGGGAATGTGTATGTAAGGCTCTTGCTCAGTCACCATCCTACAAACAAAAGAGTTGGAAAACTACTGAGTTTACTTGAACTGTGGTGCAGAAGAGGGAAGCCTTCAGTAATTGTGTTCTTTTTTTTTTTTTTGAAGATAAATGAAGAACTGTTTGCACTGTTTGGCATGAAACAAATTGTATTGTCTTATCCTCAGACAGATGATGTAAATGAAAGAACATGCAAGACAATCAAAGCTTTCCTTAACAAATACTGCAGTGACCATCCAAATAATTGGGATGAACATTTGTCTGCTATTGCCTATGCGTTCAATTTGATAAATTTGGTATGTGAAGGTTCTTCCTCTTTTGACTGAAGTCCCCCCAAATATTTGCAAAGCTGTATGCTGAACTTGCTTGATTTTTGCTCCCCATTTACATAGGAGCCAGATCAAAACACACCATATTTCCAAATGTTTAATCGTAACCCACATGTTGTTGAGCCAATGAATGTATGTGTGGAAGGAGAATACAGTATGTTTGCCAAAATATTTGAAGCAACTAAAAAAGCCAGTCAAGCATGGGAAGAGAAGAAAACCTCAGATTGCCAGGTAAATGTTATAAATTCAAATTTTACTAGTAAGAAGACTGAAGATAAAAGATGTGAAGTGTAACGTATAACTAACCTTTTAAAGGTGTAGAGTTTTGTGTGATTTTGGGGGGAGGTTGTTTTTTTTACCTTTGCCCGTGATTCCTAGATTCCAGTGTACCTATTCTCCTATGTATTTGGAGGGAGTAACCTTAAAAGAGACCTATTGCCAAGAGATTCATATCTGACTTAAGAGGGCTGCATGTCTATGGAAGATGAAAACCATTGTGTATAGACTATTGATTTGTGAAGATAAAATGAATTTCTTCAGAACTCTCCAGCCCTACATATTATGAATTACACACGTCCAAAACCATTTAATGTTATGCTTCTGCATTATTAATGAATGTTATGAAAATACATGATTGCTTTTGGAAAAAGGAATGTAATTCATATGTATCTTTCTGCAGGTGGAGAAAAACACTTCAGATCAACAAAAAGTTGTAAACAAAATCACTGTCAAAAGGAAGCCAAAGCAATTAAATACCCTTCGACTTAAAGTTGGCCATGAAGTCCTCAGACAAAGAAAAAACTGGTGGAAAGATGGTCGTTTCCAGTCCGAATGGGTTGGTCCTTGTATCATAGATTATATCACAGACAATGGCTGTGCAATATTAAGAGATGCCACAGGATCCAGGTTGAAAAGACCCATCAAGATGTCTCACCTCAAGCCATACATAAGAGGGTCCAGTGAAAAAGGTGTATATATATATGTATGTGTATTTTATACATAAAAAACCTGTTTGTTTTCTTTTTTAACTCCACTGTCATGTCTTGGTGTTAAGTTATGTATGAACAAGTATCATTCACTCACCAGTCCGAATTAAACTAACACTGCGTAATAATGTAATAATTACTGTTTTCAGTAAGGAGAAGAGTGAGTGTGAGTGACTTCAAACCTATGCAGAGCATGGAACAGAGCTAATGAATCATGTTCAAAATGTTAAAAATAGTTTCTATTAAAGTTGATTGTAATCTGTTTTGGCCCTGTTTGTGCTGGCTGCTGAAAACACTAGAAGTATAATCAGGCTGAACTGTATTCAAATAGCATTTTGTGTCTGTTTCTGTTTTGATGTAGACAGGATTCACATTTATTTCACTTGTGCAATGGAAACCTAATTTTTTTTTTTTGCTTAGTACATGTTTAGACTTCTTTTTTTAAACAACAAGAGAGTGTCCTTTGAGGCCTTAAAATAGACTATATCAGAGAACCAATTTTTTGCAGAGTTTATTTTAAATTGTGGTACTGAAGAAGTAAATGTGTTTCTCTTAGCAGAGCAAATAAAATTGTCATGCTCTGCAGTAGAACTGCTAAAAATTCCCAAGGACTCGGGTAATCAACTGCCACTCTTGCTCTTACACTTTCAGTGCATCCTTTGCAATGTTGCTGTGTTAATCAAACAGTGGCAGCTGTTTCTTTTCTGTTGATACTGTCTTTGAGTCACTGCAGGCATTTTGAGGTAAATCATAGAATTGCTTAGCTTGGAAAAGACCTTTAAGATCATCAAGTCCAACCTTTACCCTAACACTGCCATCCCACCACTCAGTCATGTCCCTAAGCACCTCATCTACCCGTCATTTAAATACCTCCAGGCATGGGGACTCGACCGCCTCCCTGGGCAGCCCATTCCAGAGCCTGACAACCCTTTCCGTGAAGAAGTTTTTCCTAATGTCTAACCTAAACCTACCCTGGTGCAACTTCAGACCATTTCCCCTCATCCTGTCCTCTGTTACTAGGGAGAAGAGGCCAACTCCTACCTCACTACAGCCTCTTGTTCAGGCAGTTGTAGAGGGTGATAAGGTAATGAATACTCTGCATTTAGAAGACTTCTGTCACAGAACAAGGTGCTTTTTCATTCAAGGTTCTTGAAAAGTAG
This sequence comes from Nycticorax nycticorax, assembly GCA_023375905.1. Classification (NCBI taxonomy): domain Eukaryota; kingdom Metazoa; phylum Chordata; class Aves; order Pelecaniformes; family Ardeidae; genus Nycticorax; species Nycticorax nycticorax. Next base: position 1,411,290 of record JAKFQP010000064.1, on the reverse strand, counting down.
ACCGAAGCCCCACCCTAATGGCATGTGTGGTTAGGCTTTAGTTCTTCAAAATGCGTAAACTGCATTGAGATGGTAATTTCTTCCATCACCTCTTAAAACTGAGGGATTTGCAAAGCTGAAACTAATTCTGGAATTTCATGTGTGAAGCTGGTATTTATGCCAGTTGTCATACAGATTTCATAACCAAGATACTGATTTCATGTCATGCCTCCCGGACACTACTTTTACTGATGTACGATCACTCTGTGGCTTCCTGTTCTTCATTAAATTGCTGATCCATAAGGAGGAAGTCACATGCATGTCAAGCAATGTAGATAATCTCCAGCTATTGCAATGACTTTGGTAAATTGTGCCATGGTATGGAACGTTAAATGTAGTGGTTTTTGTAGGATCAGAGCCAAATATGTTTACCACTACATACTGCAGCAGCAGTAGGTAAACACAGAATTTTTTCCCTTTCCAAGGCAGTGACTAGTTGTCTGATGCAGGCAAAAAACTCAATGGCTTACAATGGATAAACTCAATGGATACTTACAAATCTTAAAATTATAGACTATATTAATGCATATTTACGTTGTGTAGAGAGGTAAACCAGGCTTTGCCAAAGTAATTGCCAGCCTTTATCAAACAGCCTAACAGCAATCAAGCAAGAGTATTATTTGAGTTGGATAAGAGCAGTGAAACCGGGCAGTTAATGACATACTGAATGGCCTCTTTTTCATCCATAAAGAAATGCGTGTACCTTTGTTGCAAAGGACTTCTTTAGCAGAGGTGGACTTCTTTTATCTCCAACTTATTTATTATTCCTACTGCTGTGGTGTAAGTCTGGTGGCTGTCCCTTTGGATAACTTGGATGGGAACAAAGCATTTACAGTGTTCTCTGTGAAATCAATGTGGAAAAAGCACATCTTATGTGAGGATATTTGTGGCCTTACCTACCAACTTTGTAAGTGTTAAGTGTTTTTCTTACCCTGTTCCAAAAATCTGAAGTGTGTCTTGCTTTAGTTGTGTGAATTTGGGAGTTGTAAAGAGGAAAGGCAAAGCCTGAAAATGAAGTGCTTGCTTTTTATGTGAGGAAAAAATCTTTCACAGATAAGAACCGGCAATCAGAAGCAAGCTATTTTTTCATAATCTTTTGTAACACCCTTGTTTTAAAGATAAATCCTGAGTCAATGCATTGATAAGAGACCTTGTGTCCAGGCATTGCAGTTTTGCAGTCTGGATGTACCTGGGTTGCTTGCTACCTGGTTGTCTTTACAGCCAGGCAGAGGTTCCAGGACATCTTATGCACACATACATTTATGGGTCTAAAGCAACATTTTGTTTTTATTTGAGTGCAGTTTGGTTTAAACATTAAACTCAAGAGAATACCTCTGGGTATTCTGAATCAAAATCAAAATCAGAAGATTCAGAAGTGCAAATAGGCAGATTTGGGACACATCTGTTGAGAAACATGGCCAGAAATGTGCAGTTTCACCTCCACAGTAGTTCCCACAAAGGTCCCTCTTTGGACCTACATCTCGCAAAAAAAATTTGTAGCCTGCTGTGCAGAGATACTTACCTGTTGAAAGGCTCTTCTGATTTAACAGAACACTTAATTTCACACTGGGGTCCACATGTGAGGCAAGGAGATAGGCCCTAGCCTCATCTTCCAAAACAGAATTATTAACCCCATGTTGACAGTTACACTTCTAACTTGTCTAGTCAGACTTTCCATTTTATTTGATCTCATATAGAAAAATCAAACACTCTAATCCTATATTGGATAGAAGACAAGCTCAACGATATTATACAGTAACAATCACCATTGTTGTCTTTAAATTCTATAAAACTGTTGTGGCTTGGTTTTTTTTTTTAATTTCTTGAAAAAGCCTACTGTGTTGTATTAAGACTTCCCAGCGAGAGTTTGGAGTGGCCACATTTCTCAGTGTGTGTGCACAAAATGGAAGAATCTGCATGTCCATTCATTTAAGGTACTAGTTCAGTAGGTGACTTATGACAGATGTCAAGCTAGCCATTGACCTAGCAAAGAAAAACCTTTAGTGTGGAGCACTGCAAGCATTATTTTGTGGATGTAATGAGATGCAGCCAAACTTTTGATGCTCAGTGAAATTATGAAATTAACATTATCTGACTGGTGTCACTCAAACATTCTTGTCCTCTTATGGAAATTGTTTTGAAAAGTAAGTTAGCACCTCATTAGCATCTTAAGTATGGCTTCCAGTAAACTTGAAGGATCTGATTTAATGGCTATTTTTCTTTTACAGACAACCATTACTTTCTACAAGGTGCAGTAGTTGTTGACCATGACTATATTGGCTTATCTGAAAGATCCTATAACCCAAGCCAACAAGACTCTGTTGCTGAAGAGGAAATAAATGCCTGTACAAGAGATGTCACGTCGGCTGTGCAAATGCCACCGGCAGCTTGCAAAGACCAAGAATCAACAGATGTTAAACATCAGTCTGAACTGGCAGAAGATCATTGCATTGAATCGAACAATGCAGAGCCGGAGCAATGGCCTTCACCTTGCTGGACGCTTCAGACCAAGATAGAGGATACTTAAGCATAGTCTCATTGCCAAACGGTTTGGAACTTCTGTGGCAGACTGAAAAAAATGTAATAGTTCCACATTCCTTAGCCAAATCTACTTTACTTTATGAATACAAGAGTACTTCAGCTGTCCACTGGTTAATTTGTATGGGCATTAAGAAGCAATTTCTCTGTTACGTAGGCACAACCTAGTAAAAGCACTTATTCTACTACTGTATGAATTTAAGAACATTGTAAGTGTCCAGTGGTTAACTTATGTGGATGTTGAGAAGCATGCACTCAGTGACCAAAAGTATAGGCACAACTCAGTAAAAGCACATATTCTTATGCATTTGAATTTCAGATTTTGCTGGCAGAATGGCAGTACCTTTACTGTTATCCTCTCAGGACAGAATGCATCATTTCACTGTAATGACCTTTTCATTAATCTTTAGATGACTCATTCCTAATGTGTAGAGACACTGTGGGATGAATATAATCTAAGCAACTTGATGTGAATTTTGCCTCCACTGTAGAGAGAATCCTTTTCCTGTTATAAAAGTTTCCTATTCTTTCTCAGAAACTCCAGCCTCTGACTTTTACAGCTTTTAATTTCTTTAACATCTCACAAAACAGTAAAGCTGCCAAAATCAAGTACATGTAATGTTCTGCATATGAAACAATACGGCCTTCAGCTTGATATCACAGGCCACAGCTGTGTAAGAAAAGAGCTCAGCACTATGACAGATACTATCTTAAAATTTAAATGAAAAAATAGAACGTATTTTGTGTTGTCTGATAAATCCAGTCATATACCTTTTCTCTACAGAGACTGTTTTGGAAAGAGGGTGCTGGGAGGCAGCTGGGGATGCTGGCTTAACAGGCTCCTCTATGCCAGCTCCACAGAGCACTTGGGGATGAACAAGTTTCGTGTTGGTGTTGACAAAGCTATGCAATCTTTCTGTTAGCTGCTGTTACCCCCAAGCCATGCTGTCCTCTGAGGACAGCTGACCTTTATAGTCATCTGCCTAGTGCAGTCAAGGAAATAAAGGAAGTGTGTTTGGCGAAACACATTCGTCCAAAAAAAAAAAAAAAAAAAAAAAAAAANAAAAAGCTAGGACATCCTGTCAAACTAGTTACAGCAGCAGAAAAAACACATGCAAATATGACATAACCAGTAAGTGTGAACAGTGGCCTTCCTTACTTTGTTTTAATTTTTTTCCCCCAGTAATGAGCACTGTGGTCATACGTTATTTTTTCCCTGGAATAGCAGTTTAAAAACAATAATCTCTTTGGGTGCTGTGTGCTATGGCTGCTGGACGTTCATGTCAGGATGGTGATGTGGCAACCTCAATTGCTAATCCTTAATGGAGGCCCTGGCTCTTTAAGCCAACCCCTCCTCCTCCTTATGTACCTTTGTTTCTTCCACTTTGATTATTGACTGAAGTGACATCTTCCGCTAGGGTGGATTTGTTATATTGTTAGGTACAGTGTGTGTGTGCGTGCATGCAGTATGTATCTATATATACAGTGCATGGAAAAAAAAATAGGGATAAAATTGGAGAATAAGGGAGCTCTCTGCATAATTGCTTTCTGCTCTGTTAGGTGCAAAAAAAAAAAAGAAAACAGTTTTGGTTGGTTGGTTGTTTTTTTTTTTTACTTCAACTGATCAGGTCCTTGTTTGTGCACAGTACAGCAGAGCTGTTTTCTGGGGAAGGTCTGGAGCAACACAAGTGCTGTGTACTTGCTAAAGCTACATCAGAGAGAAAGAAGCTGCTGCAGTGTCAGTGGAGGAAAACCATGAAACATACAACATACCATGTAATGATGGTCATTCGGGCTTGCTGGTAATTTCAATCTACTGCTGTATTAACAGGCAGGCATCAGTGCCTTTTTAGTGCACCTAAATGGGGACACATTTGCACGTAGGAGGTTCACTGAAATAAAATACAGGGGTTTCAAAGTAAGGATGTGAAAAGCAGTCAATAGAAACTGTGGAAAAAAACCACCAGGAAACCTGAGATGTTGCAAGCAGCATGCTGGGGAAGCGCAGAGAAACCCCTTGCACCTTTGCCATAGCAAAGGGTTGTTCAGTGTGTGCTTGTGACCGCAGTGAGTCGTGACCTGCCTGCTTTCGGTTTGTGTTTTAACCAACTTGGATAAATACACAAATGCCCCTCTGTACTCTTTTTCACTGGCACACGGGTTTGGTTTATGATAGGACAATAGCAAAAGGCTATTTCATAACAGAATTCTTGGAAATTCTGTTTTCTGATAGAGTTTGTGCCCCCTCGTGGCAAGTTGTTCAGAGGGGAGGAATAAGAAGGCAGCACAGCGTGAAAGAGAAAGTGCAAATTCCCTCATACCTCCCATGCAGAACTATCAGCATTTATCCTTTGGGTTTGCTAGTAGCACTACCTACCAGCTCACAGTTCGATGAAAAACACCATAGAAAACGTCTGCTAGTGAAAAGACGCTGTAACCTGTGTTACAGAGTGTTTCACTGTGGAGTGACAACCGTTCCTCTATTGTTTGAATACTTCCTGAGCTGTTGCGTAGTGTTTGCCCGTTCTATGTTACAGTGTTCCTGCTTTCCAGCTACAGACATTTTAAAATATTTTCTTTCTTCTCCCTAGATCTGATCGTTCACTGCTGGAGGGCACCAATGAGTCATGATTTGCTTTTCACAGCAAGCAGTTAACAAATCTTCTGGAAATACAACTTTTGAGAACCACATAAGTTTCCTTTACTTGCTTGCTTGGGTACAACATCCATATCAATGACCTCTGGCAGCAGACATCATTACTCTAACGACTGTCAAAATCTTTGCATAATATGGAATGCTTGGAGTTTTCAAAATATGTAGTGGAATGTTTTGAGGGATTGGAGTGGATTGGATGCTCTCAGTTAACTTACGGGACTAGCTGAAAATAAAACACGCAAGCTCTGGGGTCTCACCAGGTGGTGGAAACTCAGCAGGGCACATCAGCAGCTGCCATTGTACGATGGCGTGAGAGTATGCTGCCCACCTGTGAATTCAACAGAAAGAAATGCCATGTTACAAGTCACCAAGACCAGACCCTGGTTTAAATTAGAAGGCTAAAATCAACACAAATAAAGAGGACTTAGCAATGTCTTCGTGAAATGGGTATTACACTCTTCTATGCGTATTAGCAGACTTTCTGGCCTGCTGTGGGAATCAAACCATGTAGATATTTAGAATGAAAAGCAGTACACAAAAAGCTTGAATAGGAAGGCTCTTCCAGATAGAAGTAACTGGTTTGCAAATACAAGTGTGCGCAGGTTGCCTGAGCTGCCCACTCGTTTGCCCCGTTGTGGTAGGCATTACTGCAGGCTCTGAGGGTGGGTTCATGCATCTGTCTTCCCACAGGGCCGCAGCTTTGTGCAGTCCATTTTACCCTGACACTGTGCAAAGTGTTAGCAGTGATGAAGGCATCTGCAGAAACCTTGCTGCATTGGCAGCAGAAATAGGTGAGCCAGTAAACAAGAGATGTTGTAGGAAATGCAGCGTTCCAGTCTGCCCGGCAGTGCTGCCCTGCTGCAGATCGCTAGCGTCATGGCCCACAGATCAGCTGGATACAACTGTCCATAATTTAAAGGGTAGAAAGGAAGACCCTGGGAACTACCAACCTGTGAGCCTCACCTCTGTGCCTGGGAAGATCATGGAACAGATCCTCCTAGAAGCCATGCTAAGGCACATGAAGACCAGGGAGGTGATTCGAGATAGCCAGCATGGCTTCACCAAGGGCAAGTCCTGCCTCACGAACCTAGTGACTTTCTATGATGGTGTGACAAGAGTGGACAAGGGAAAACCAACATATGTAATCTAACTGGACTTCTGCAAAGCCTTTGACACGGTCCCCCCCCCAGCATCGTTCTCTCTAAATTGGAGAGCTATGGATGTGATGGGTGGACTGTTCGGTGGATAAGGAACTGTCTGGATGGTCGCATCCAGAGGGTAGTGGTCAATGGCTTGATGTCCAGATGGAAACCAGTGACGAGTGGTGTCCCTCAGGGGTCTGTACTGGAACTGGTGCTGTTTAATGTTTTCATCAATGACTTGGACAGCAAGATCGAGTGCACCCTCAGCAAGTTTGTGGATGATACCAAGCTGAGTGGTGCGGTTGACACACCAGAAGGACGGGATGTCATCCAGAGAGACCTGGACAGGCTGGAGAGGTGGGCCTGTGTGAACCTCATGAGGTTCAACAAGGCCAAGTGCAAGGTCCTGCACCTGGGTCGGGGTAACCCCCAGTATCAATACAGGCTGGGGGATGAAGGGATTGAGAGCAGCCCTGCCGAGAGGGACTTGGGGGTGCTGGTGGATGAAAAGCTGGACATGAGCCGGCAATGTGCGCTGGCAGCCCAGAAGGCCAACCGTACCCTGGGCTGCGTCAGGAGAAGCGTGGCCAGCAGGTCAAGGGAGGTGATTGTGCCCCTCTGCTCTGCTCTGGTGAGACCTCACCTGGAGCCCTGCATCCAGCTCTGGAGCCCTCAGCACAAGAAGGACATGGAACTGTTGGAGCGAGTCCAGAGGAGGGCTACAAAAATGATCCAAGGGCTGGAGCACCTCTCCTATGAGGACAGGCTGAGAGAGTTGGGGTTGTTCAGCCTGGAGACAAGAAGGCTGCGGGGAGACCTGATTGCGGCCTTTCAGTACCTAAAGGGGGCCTATAGGAAAGATGGGGAAGGTCTTTTTAGTAGGGCCAGCTGTGTCAGGACAAGGGGTAATGGTTTTAAACTGAAGCAGGGTAGGTTTAGACTGGATATAAGGAAGAAATTCTTTACAATGAGGGTGGTGAAACACTGGAATGGGTTACTTGTCCCATCCTTGGAAACATTCAAGGTCAGGTTGGATGGGGCTCTGAGCAACCTAATGTAGTTAAAGATGTTCCTGATCACTGCAGGGGGGTGGACTAGATGATCTCTAAAGGTCCCTTCCAACCAAAAGCATTCTATTATTCTATGATAATTTAGCAGTTGTTACTCACATGGTCCTTTACAACAATCCCTGAGCTTTCCTTAGCAGAGCTGGAGTATTCAGAGTTGCAGCTGGCGGTGAGCAGCAGTGCCTTAGATATATAAAGTGATATCTAAGTAAGTGGTTTAAAAGGGAATAAGTATGATTTCACGAATTCAGTACTTAAAATCAGTTGATGTTTTTTGACAATTTATGCCTTTAATCTCCCTATGCCCCACTTCCCCCTTCTGTACAAAGAGAATAGCACCATGCCAGTTCCCAGACACGCTGAAAAAAATATTAATGATTCTTCAAAAAGCTGGCAGGCATAGCAAAGAAAGCCCCAGTAAAAAAGTCCACAAGAAAATGGGTTCTATATTTTGTGCAGAATTTCAGTGACATGCAGTAAATAATACATGGGGTTCCCTACAAGATTGGTTTTGAATGTTCATCGTCTAGTTGGAGGCATCATCTACCACTTCCACAGACTGAAGACCTAGGAAAAGGAGATGGTTTAGTGTATGGTTACAGTATTACACTGGCAAACTTAATTTTTGAGATTCTTAACTTCAGTATGTTCAACTCCGCAGACATTAGGGGTTTATTTTGGAGCCTGCACGGTTGCACGGTGTCAGCCTGTTGCTGCAGGAGCGTGCCCTGCACACCCGGCACTGACTCTGCCGCCATGGCACGGGGAAGAGGCGATGCTTGCAGAAACTGCTGCCCAGTAGCTTGGTTCTCTGAGTCTTTTGTTCCCAAACTACAGGCTCAGCAAAATTATCGCCTGGTTACAGTAAAACCCGTAACCAGATGGTAATTACGGAAGCATAAATGTATTTCTGAGAGCAATGTGACCTGTGTTATGTGAAGGCTGCATGACTGACCTTTCACAGGTAACATTTACAGTACAAAAATAATCTGCTTGTGCATTAGGTAGTTGGTACTGTAACTGCCAACTGCGGCAAACATTCAATACAGCTTTGCAGCTTCCTGAAAACCGGGCACCTTTCAGCACGCATTAAACCTTGGTGGCTGTGAGCAGGATCTCACATACAGGTGCCTGCAAACAGGCCACCCCTTCAGTTCCGATGCACGGCACAGTGTGCGACCTGAGACCTCACTCAAGAAAACATGGCAGAATTGTGGAATTCAGGCAGTTTTAGTGCAAGTAATTTTATCTTGAGCTGCGGTTTTAGGATAGGATGTGCCATGGCAGAAGAAACCAATAACAAACATGGGTGGGGGGAGGGGGGTGGGGGGAGGGTATCAAAGCATTGAGGAGTGGGGTGGCCGGGGCAGGGTTCTGCTCTTAAAACATACATGGTAAGTACCACCAACTTTAGCCTGTTATGGCTGGGCATGTGGGTTGCCTTATCCCCATTCTGACAAAATTCTTAAATTCTAATACAAAAATATGTTTCTCATATCTTTCAGTTGGAAAAACAAATGTAGTTAGTAACAATAATTTCTCTAGTTTGCTGAACTGTTGCCACTGCCTATTTGCTAGGAACAAATTGCTCCAATGCATCTTTAAAATTGTACTTTTGGCACAGTTACCTAGGAAAAAAATGCCTCTACGTGTGGTTTAGCTCCAGTCAGCAGCCAAGAACCACACAGCTGCTTGCTCACCCTCCCCCCAGTGTGTGGGGGAGAGAATTGGAAGGGCAAAAGTAAGAAAACTCATGGGTTGAGATAAGAACAATTTCATAATTGCTTTTTTTTTAAAAAAAAATGTAATGAAAAGGAAGACAATGAGAGAGAGAGAAAAAAAAAAATCTGGGAAAAAACAAGTGATGCAAATGCCCACCACCTGCCAAACAATGCCCCGCCCACCCCCAAGGAGAGATCGCTGCCCCTTGGGCCAACTCCCCTGATTTATATACTGAGCATGGCATCATATGGTCTGGAATACCCCTCTGGCCAGTTGGGGTCAGCTGTCCTGGCTGTGTCCCCTCTCAGCTTCTTGTGCACCCGGCAGAGCATGGGAAGCTGAAAAGGCCTTGACTGGTGTAAGCACAGCTCAGCAACAACTAAACCATCAGTGTGTCCTCAAGATTATTGTCATATTAAATCCAAAACACAGCACTATGCCAGCTACTAGGAAGAAAATTAACTCTATCCCAGCTGAAACCAGGACAGTAACTAATAATGATTTCCCTAGTTTGCTGAACTGTTACAACTATTTGTTCCACTAGGAATAAATTGCTTCACTGCATCTTTAAAATGGTACTTTTGGCACAGTTCCCTAGGAAAGAAAATGCCTCTACATCATCTGTGTATTTTTTTTTTAAAGTTGTACAATTAAATCAGACAGAGCTTCACTCGCAGGATGTTGTGCTTCACATGCAGCTAACTGATAAGAAACACTAGTGGAAAGGAGCTAAAGAAAAGAACAGTTCAGCAAACATGCTTTCATGACCTGTAGGAGTTAGAAAATTCTAGTGCAGCTTCCAAGTTGCTCCCATGCAGCTCCCCCTGTACCTCTCCAAATATGTGTGTAACAAAGCCAGCTGGATGCTCCATTAGGTTTTTCCAGCCACCATGTCCAGAAACAGCAAGAAGGTCACAGGTTTTGCCTGGATAAGTAGCTGCCACTGGAGATTTAAAATCCTCCTCTACTGTTAACTCCCCTCTTTTCTTTTGCCAGTAATGTTCAGCTACACAGGTGAATCTAAATTTTTCACAGGTATTGGAGAGGAGTTTGAAGAGCAGTTATAGGGTAAATTTTGTTAACAAATGTTGATAATTCACAATGAAGAAAAAATATTTTCACATTTAAGAAGTAAAAAAACCCCACCAACCAGGTAGAGGCAAATCAGGGTGCTAAAACTCTAGGGTTTACTAGCATCTACCTTACATAGAAAATACAGTTGCCTAATTTCAGATCTTAATTTTAATTGACCTGGACATTTGGTTCTATTTTTATTAGTACATTACATGAATCCACACAAACTGTGCACTACATCATAACAGAGTCTTTCAAATTTAAAAGTATGTCCTAGTGTGCAATTAAGTAATAAAGTTCCTTTTGAGTTGCTCAGCAGTAACCCACTCCCCACAACTTGTCTTGCCAATACATACGAAGTCTTTTCAAACAAGTTCCTACATGTGTGTTTGAATGGCAAGATAGAAATCAGTGAAGTCCCTTCTCTGTACCACGACCCACACTTAATCCTAATCCTCTGTAGCATGACAGACATTACTGACCTAAAAGTTCTGATAAAACATAAATAAATCTAGTTTTGGCAAGCAAGAAGCTGTTGCAATTTACTGCATTGATCTATAAATCCTCATTAACTACTACAGTGCACTGCTTAATTAGAAAACTCTACTTAATCAAGATGCTTTCCAAGGAATCAATTTACACCTAATGATACTTGTGGCAAGGACTGCTGCTTAATTGGGATGGTAATTTCGTTTAATTGGGACACCTTCAGGTGACTTGGGTGACAACTGGCATGTTAGGGCTTGCTGCGTCCTGCCCACGGCAGCTTGTGGTTGCCCCCGCCGGCCCTCGCTTACAGCTGCTTCACAGCCAGCGGCCGAAGGTGGCTGCGACAGCCCCCCACCAGCGGGCCAGCAGCCCCCTTCGCGCCGCTGTGCTAGGCTGTTCAAAACAGGGAGATGCTTCACACAGCACTACCACAGGGAAAGGCGCTTAGCTACTTCATCGGCCTCATTTTAATGAAAATATTCAGCCCCTACAATAGCTGAGGTTTTTCCATCTTAAAAGGGCTTAAGAAAAGATTAATTGGCAATTCATGAAAGCTAGTGTCATGTCTTTGAAGCCTTAAAATGTGTAATTCCATGTTGTTCATTAAAAAGCACAGTCTTAACTGGGATGATTGCTGAAACTAAATTAAACACTCCAGATCCACTAGCCAAGACTGAATAACCAGTATTCAACATTTAATACATAAATAACTGTATTAGCACATAGCACCTGCTAGGGTGGAGTATGGTCTGCTGGCTGATTAACACTAGAGCTATGATTACAGAAAGCTTGTGTCTTCCTTTTTACATGAATTTTCTATTGCAGTGTGAAATCTCTGGTACATTGTTTTCATAAGATGCAACTTTAATTAGAGATAAAGAACATTCAGTGCCTTCAGGCAGGTTCAGCTTTTCTGCCATTATACCTGTATGAAATTAGAGCATGCAACCTGACATGCTGAAGTTCACTGGCTGCTGGAAAAGTAGCTGGTTGCCTGTCAACGCAGTTATCAAAGAATCACAGAATGGTTTGGGTTGGGAGGGACCTTGACCGTCAAGTCCAACCCCTCTGCCATGGGCAGGGACATCTTTCACTGGATCAGGTTGCTCAAAGACCCACCCAACCTGACCCTGAAACACTTCCAATGATGGGGCATCCACAACTTCTCTGGTTAACCTGTTCCAGTGTTTCACCACCCGCATTGTAAAAAAAAAAAATTCTTCCTAGTAACTAGTCTGAATCTATGCTCTTTTAGTTTAAAACCATTACCCCTTGTCCTGACACAGCTGGCCCTATTAAAAAGATGTGTCCCCATCTTTCCTATAGGCCCCCTTTAGGTACTGAAAGGCCGCAATCAGGTCTCCCCGCAGCCTTCTCTTCTCCAGGCTGAACAAGCCCAACTCTCTCAGCCTGTCCTCATAGGAGAGGGGCTCCAGCCCTCGGATCATTTTTGTAGCCATCCTCTGGACCCACTCCAACAGTTCCATGTCCTTCTTGTGCTGAGGGCTCCAGAGCTGGATGCAGGACTCCAGGTGGGGGTCTCACAGCAGCAGAGGGGCAGAATCACCTCCCTTGTCACGCTTCTCTTTATGCAGCCCAGAATTTTTGTAGAGACCAACCTCTGAACTCCAGAGAGCAGATTATGACTGATGCCAAACTCATCTGTTTTAGTTTGTACTTGCAATTAAACCATGTTCAGCTACTCCCCTCTCACCAAAGCATTTTTTTTTTTAATTGGGGAGAAGGATCAGCTAAAGGAAAGGAGGAAGGAGGCAGCTGCATGTCATCTTCATCGACCTAGTACCATGGAAGCAGAGAACACCCGACATCAGATGGACATAATGTGTGCTATCCAAATGCTAGAAAAATACTGATCGCCTTTGAGAAAAGCCTGCGATCTTTTAGAACTGATGCCATATACACCATGTATGACAGCAGTTCCACCGCAGCTCTCCTAATTGCTCGCATCGAAAACTTCCTGTAAAGTGGTGACTTGTCATCTTTGCACGCAGCTTTAGAAGATCTTCCCAACCACCTTACTTGTTTTATTCATATACGAGGGGATTAAGGCCACAGCTAAAAATAACAGTGTCTTGCTTTCAAAACCAAGACAGACAGAAACAGGCCATTTTCATTGTAACATCTGGAAAATAGAAATTGGCAGGAAAGGAAGCGACTTAAGAGTACGCACTAAATACATATCACATGAAACTGAGCCTGTACTCTAGCATTTTAGAAAGCTATCCTGGAGATTTTGCTGTACTTGAGAAAAAACAACCTGCCAAGGATTTTGAGTTTTTATTCCAGAAAAAGGAGATTTATAAAATCTTGCCAGGGGAGGAAGTCTTATCTTTTCTTCCATTTACCATCACCTTTACTCCCTCAAAAAATACCTTGCAAAACCTGCTGCCACAAGAAACCTAAAGACTATTTTTCAAGCTCAACACCAGCAACAGCCTGTTGCAATACCTGCAATGATGATAATGAAACCTGTTTAATAAAAACCTGTGGCAATTACAGCTGTGTACACTCTGCTTATAATACAGGTTTTAAAAGGAGATTAATCATGTTCTGATCCTCAAACTAGACTGATAAATCATGCTGACGTCATACAATGATTCACACTTCAGATGACTCATACAGCCAGGATAATTACCTAGCAGGTCTTCTGCAAGTCTCCTGTTCAATGAGTGAGCACATTAGGGAATTGAGGACTCCTGCTGTATGGATGGAAAAGGAAGTGTGGAGAAACAAGAAAATCAGTACTACAAATCAGTTAGTATTAAATGCCTATTCTGACTAATTTGCATATTTAATTTGAGACACAGGTTTCCTCTTAGCTGTGACCAGGTTTTATTAAAGTAAATACCCTGCAGCTTTATTATACAAGTAAAATTTAAATGTTTAAGCTTGACTTTGTACATGTATGTAAATTCTTAGTCTTTAAAAGAAAGAAACCCTGTGACATAGCAAAGTATTTTTCCAGCTTCCATACAAAATAGCACTTTCTCTCTGCTGGTAGAAGACATTAAAATTTTTACTGTATTAAGTGGTCTGTGTAATTTTTACAAAAGTTGTATACAAAAACCAAAAAGTATGCAAAAATTCCAAAGTACACTCCGACAGCTAATGCTCTGCGAATACTTTATTACACAAATTACATTCAGCTTCTGAAAATAGTGTTCTAACAGTGATACCATCTAAAAATAAGACATTCCAGAAACACATCAAGTTAGGAAGAAGAAAAAAAATTAAATAGAGACTTTTTTATTTCCTTCAATGCAATATAATGCTAGTGATTTTAAAAAAATAGAAGAAGATTTAGCAGCTTCATTTTCTTGTGGCACTGTATTTTCTCTGTACTGCAACAGGTTAAGGACATTGAATAGGAAAGGCACAAAACAGAAATTGGCAACTGAATAGTTACAAGAAAAATATTTTGATGAAGCAGATAGTAAGACTTATTTACAGGATCCCCAGTTTGAGATGAGAAGATACTACTGCTTTAAATCAGTGCTGCAATTAGAAGACTGTTTGCTTTATTAGATGGTCACATAAAAAACAACGGCACTGATATGGAATTTCCATACACTCCTCCACTTAAAAACCAGAACTAAAACCAAACAAAAATTAAAGGAACCAGTGTACAGCCCCACACAGACTAGTACAGTTTACAATTAAATACACAAAATCTTAAACGTGCTTAAGGGAAAAGGAATATGACATTCAAGGGTGAATTGTATAATGGAGAACTCAAAGGCTGGTTTCAGGATGATGAAGGTGCTGGTGGGGGTGGAGGTGCTGAACACTCTTCCTCTGAATCTGTGCCATCATCTTCGTCTTTTTCTTGGTCGCTTCCCTCAGTGCTCAGTCGGTCAAACCCTTTTCGGCTGTAGCCTTTGTGACTTGCAAAGAAGTTCCCAAGGTTTAGGCCACCACCACCTTTCCCTGTGGAAAGGAAAGGCTTGTCACATGGTTTGCTTTACTGTACAGGGGGAATAAAAATCTATCTACTCATTCAACAGTATAGTGGACATTTTTTAAAGCATCCTGCCAGAAACTGTTTGTAAAGAGCAGCCCATGAGCCACAAAAGCTGAGTGTAGAGATTATGAAAGGGGAAAGAAATCAATCTTTGAAGTAGATGCTTCAAACTACTTTTTTCAGCATCCATTGATTCGTTAAGTCTTTACACAGGCTATTTGTGTTCCCACCAGTTGGCCTGTAGTCTCAAAGTGCTTCGTTTCATTCAGCAGATCCACAAATAACTCATTAAATAACAGCTACTGCTCTCCCACTGGTAGTGACACATCCTCTTCAGCGGGCAGATAATGATGGATGAAAGGTGTCATAAAAGACATTTCCACAAAACACCTGCGGTTTGCCCCCAATCCTCCCCCTGAGAAAGTTCCATCAAATCTGTTACTCAGCTAGGAGTGAATACAGAAAAAAACCTCCAGCTACTGCGTTCCTAAAGGATCTTCAATGATTTAGACTTACCTCTAAGTCTGCCTAAAATTCTGCCTGAACTTGAATCAAGTTTGTGATCCCCATCAGCTGAAAAATAAGGTAATTTCAAAAATAAGCTAAGAAAATAATATTCTATGATTAAACAATTATCTGTATTTTCTGATACAAAGCACAGGCATCAAACACATCGATCAGCAGCCCTAAGAAGCAAACCCGATACTTTTCAGCTTCTTGATTAAGGCGAAATTACAATTCCTAACAGAATTATCATACCACAGATGTTCAGTTTATGCCAATTCAGCCATTAAGAAGATTCACATGTAAGTTTTTTCTGAGAATTTCATTCCCTCAACTGTTCACTTATGTTACTGTGAAGAATTTATAGGAAAAACAAGAACCTTGTCATTTGTAACGTGCACAACTACATTCCAGCACACTGCAAAATACAGCTTGACATTTGAAATCGTATGGTTTCCCTTCAGAGAAGACTGGCTTTCTGGAAGACAGTGATCTGTGAATTTCTTCAGATATTTTGGAGGAACATTCTCTCACCCCTCACAAACGATATCCTCCTCCCTGGTAACTCTTGACATCCTTCATCTGAAGAAAAATTAAATGCCATGACCAAACTGTCTTTTCCTATCTACAACTCAGTTTCCATAAATCTGCGCAAGAAGTTTACTTTTACCAATGTAACTGTACCATGCTCTTTGACACAGTAAATTCAAGCACTGCTTGAACCCAAATGGAATGCAAAAATGCTGTTATGGATCATATCCATTAACGGCAGTACTGCAGTACTCTAGAGCATTGGCACATCTGATGTGCTAACCATGTCTGAATACAAAGAGTCGGGAAGCTACACGCTGAAATCTTCAGATGAAATACATCCAATTCAGTTGCACAGCAATACTAGATTGCCAAATTACCTACTCTGCCATAGTATGTCCTAGCCAGTGGCAGAAGTGTATTACTTGTGTATTCCATGTACATTTTCTTCTCGTGACGAGAATATCTTGATAAAGCTATTTATGCCATACAAAATAACCAGTATAATGATCAAACCCCTACTGCAGTCTACTAGTTTCTCAAAAATTATGTTATTATATCATATGAATTAAGAACAAATTTACATAGCATTGTAAGTACCAGTTAAAGCTCTCTCAGCAATGGATGGAGGTGCATTATGGAAACTCATCTGACCCACGAAATGCACAAGGTAGTAGTGAACAATAATATATAACCTCTTCTAAAATGTTATCTGTTTGTGTTTTGCTTATACTTTTATAATACCCATAGAGTCCTTTGCTCTCAACAATTTAAAGGTCCCAAAAGTGCAAGTCAAACTATTAAAAGTTACGTATTCTAGATGATAACATGAATATATTCTAGTAACTTCTGAGATACCAATTTTCAGCTTGACACCAATTGAAGTTTTTAGATACATGTTCTGGAAAGGTGGTGGCTTGGTATGTGATGTTAAAAGCACAGGGGGATGCAGTTGCTGTGTGCATGCTGAGTCTTTGCATGCAGCACCAAAGTAACTGCTCAGAAGGGTGAAGGAACAGTAAGCCTCCCTCTCTTCATACCCTCATCCCTCAGAGTCCAGTGATGCTTTGAACTGGAATGATAGAAGCCTGTCTCTAGAGTTACTCATGGTTACCTCCATAGACAGTTGTCTTCCTCCATCGAATAAATACTAAAATTGCCAGCAGGACAACAACAGGGATAATTAGAAGAGTTGTAATAAGAACAAAGGAAACTCCAGTGCTGGCCTGTCGGACCAGATGTTGTTTTTCCTGCTTCTTTAGAGGGTCTGTTGATTCTGGGTTGTTTTTCAATCTGGCTTCTACAATTGTTTCTGGTTCTTTAAAAAGAAGACAGTTTCAATATGTCATCCATATGCATCAACCAACACAGAACAAGGCGTTAAAGAAAAGAACAAGCTAGAATACCTGAAGCGTTGAGTAACAAGAAAAAAAAGACAAACACTTATGGAGACATTTTTAGCTCTTGCTGATGTTATTCCAAATGTGAGGCAGAGAGACTCTGAATGGTATCACTCACTAGCAAAGATACCCTCCCCTTTTCTCAAGTGGGGAGAGAAGAGGTGTCAGGGAGAATTTTGTCTTTAAAAGTATCTGTCATTTAAAACATAGGGAAATCCCCAGAAGATCTATTTTTCCAAATTAGCGTGAGAGGTAATATCAATTAAATATCTCCCTTGGACAATAACACTTCCACAAGAAATACAGAAATCCAGTACATGCTGTGTTATCATAAACAAAAAGGAAGGCATTTAAATTTCTTTTTAATAAACTTGTGACAAAGGGTTAAATTTTCAGAACTGCTATATCCTGTGAAAGAACTCTGGCTCTGTAAATCTGGAGAGCTTTTGAAAACTGCATCCAATCATTCCTGACTAACCTGTTACCTCTCCACCTACAAGGAGAAAAACAATTTCAGTAAAATTCTCTATGCTGTTTTGTGCGTGTATAAAAGATCACACGCTTCGCACTAACTTCTAAGGAATGAAACTGTCTAGCTTTATGTTTTAAAGCCTGACTTAACTGCCTGTCTTAAGAAGTAGCTGCATCAGAAACACACTCTGCATCAATTCTATTTTGATTCTGTATCAAACTTAAAATGATGTTGTATTCTGAAAGAAGAGTAAATGCCTCAGTTTACGGTTAAGCCTAATTCAATGATAACAATGATAATCGTTGTTATAACTAACATGATGGTAACAAGGATACAATGATAACATGCTGTCTGTTCAAGTAAGTAGTTATAGCCAAGAACAATTTTCCTCCACCATCCTGCCCACCTCTGGGCAAAGCTACTGTTCTCCATGTGTTTTCCCCCACTTCACAGCAGCACAAGCAATAGTAACAGTCTGTCACCAGGAGGCCACTCCTGTCCATTTATTAAGCACAGGATGACACAAAGTCCATTGGCCATCTGTTTTCTTCAAGTGGAGTTGAAAAAATGTTAATTTCAGTTTACGTATCCTAAGCAGTTTCAGAGATTGTTACTTGAAAACTGTTTCTTACCCTGGTGCTACTATTGCATTTCTCTCTGTAATATTAGAAGTGTCAGCTAGCGTGGTATCTTCCTAAAGAAAGCTGAAATGCATTAATATATACCTAGGTTTGTTGCACTGTGGATGCTGTAATTTCAACACTTCCTTTTTGGGTGCCTCAGGAGGACTGATGTACCAACAGAGGTAAATTAGAAGGATAATGGTTTTGACGATAAGGATTTCATTGTTTTATAACATCAGCCTACTTTATTCTATACGCTTGTAATTAGCAGTTGGGATCTTTTGCTATTTTTATTTGTCTGCATATACGTGGCTATAGCAAACCACACAAGCTCTGAATTCAACCAAAGTAAAACAGTTAAGAACATTTGAACATTTTCTAGAGGCCTCTCCATAGCCTGGTACTGTTTTTGTGAAAGAGAAATGAACTTTTCAACAGAAAAGGCCTACATAACAGAATACTAATGGTTAAAATTACTTTTCCTCTTCCTGAATTGCTATTTTACC
>JAKFQP010000064.1:1357309-1392390 GCA_023375905.1 Nycticorax nycticorax | reverse complement strand
CATATGGTGTGACTGGCAAGGCTGTGTACTGAAAGACTATGCAGAAAGACAAACCAGCTGCCATTGCAAATAACCCTTTTTTGGTGGTTGAGGGTTGTGGAGCAGGGAGGGAGGGTGCTGGGGAGTAACTATCACAGTTATATTTCAGAGCTACTTCTGCGTCTAAGGGAGCTGACACAGATACCAATCTGGACCACACCAGATGGTGGTACGGAATTAATCCACTAGTTAAAATTTTTATCTCGGTGCCTGTGAAGCACTTGTCATCACTGAAATGTTTAGATTGGCTGTAAAATACCATCTACCAGGTAACGCTGTTACAAGCCGGTTTCTCGTGCTTCCTGCACCAGCTCGTTTTATCTATAGTCACTGTATGAAATGATGGTGAAAAATAAAAGAACAGTGCAACTAGTTAGCATTTTTCCCACCAACTTGGCAGAAGCAGTCCTAGTCTACGTGAAAAATACTTGGTTCCTTCATTTCCGTTGTGAATCAGACTAACCTTTTATTTCCTGCACCTCAATACCAGCCTTTTTAACTGACCGATGTTCCATTTCTGTAAAACAAAATTATTCTTCAGGACAACTGACATTTCAGAAAGACGCTCAGTGACATTTTCCTGCTAGCTTTCTCAACTGTACAGTACAATCCTACAGTAAACAATCCCATCAGCACCTGAACTTCACCAAGGCGAGTCAATATAAACCATTCAATAGCTCACAAGGCCATGGAAAAAAGAAAAGAGCTTGATTCATGGAAGGTGTTTGCAATAATTAACTCATGCCACAGAGAGATTTTATGGACACATGTAAAGGTTCAGGGATTTCCAGAAAAATAAAACTGTTAATTATAATCAAAATCATGATGGACTAAAGGCTGGCTGAATCAGGGCTCCTTAGCTACTCTAGTTTTATACTGAAGCAAAAGCTATAAAGAAAATGATATACAAGGACTTTTCTCACCTAGCCTGTAAGTGATGAATAATTCTGTTATTTTTTTGTTCTTATGTTTCTTTGAATAAAAGTCTAGAATTGTTCTTGTTCAGGTTACTATACGCAGAAAAAGCCATGTCCAGTCAGAATTACAATTTATCTGGTCCAGTTTCCTGTTATTAACAGGAGCTGATCCCAGATACCCTGAAGGAAAACCCATGAATTATAAACAGACAAATATGGAATAACTGGCTTACTCAGAAGTTCATTTATAACGGCAGACTCTTACTGGTTGACTAACACCCTGAAGCCTGAGGCTTTTTCTCTCTCATATATTTTTTATCCAATATAATGTAACAGTGGATTATATTTTTACTCCTGTAAAATATCTAATCTCTCGCCGAATCCTACTAAATTGATGTCTGACTAATCAGGTCCCTCTCCCCGAAGTCAGGCTCCTTGGCTTGGGGGTTACTAGATTAAAACTGGGAAGTGTTTCCACTTCATGGAAATTGGACTTCAAATTACACTAAATTCAATTTTTCAAATGATGAATACTCCCAATGGAATGAATACAAATTTTAAGTTGACTTGTGTTTTTACTTCAGCCCCTGGTAGTTTCCTATATGATAACCTCAAAGGAAGCAGTTGACTTCTCAGCAAATGATACATTACAATTACTATAATGCTAAAGTCATGCTTTTGTTTAAGCAGGTACTGACATGACAAGGGATAGATGTACCATAAGGCAAATGCATTTTGATTCCTCCTGCAACAAACAAACTAATGCACTCAGGACTCTCCTTTGACAGAGCATACAGCAATGCTGAAGAATGGTCTTTTAATGAAAGCTGAGCAGTAGCAAACAACTTTTGCAGGCAGAGCTTGTAGTGTACTCAAATCATTGTCATTAAGCCACCAGGTTCTTTGCCAGTGGTACCAGATAAGTGGTACTGATCTGAAGATAGAAAATTTGAAGTTGTGACATTAAGAACAAAAAGAACATACTTTCTGTGGATGTGAACTTCCACACTGCTTTGGCATGAACATCTCCAACAAATACTGTTTTATCTTCTGAAGCAACAACATCATGTGGCATCTCAAGACTCTGTGAAGACAAGCAGTCACAGATTACTCTCAAGTGTCTACACATTCATGAGGCCTCCTTAACCCTGAACTTGGGACTGGTCATATTCAGTCCTTCGACTGGAAAATGCAGCAGGTGCTGGTGTGAAGGCCCAACATGAGTGAAGGGAGAGGAATTCCATTTCTAGCATATGTTTGCCTTCTCCATGGACAACAACATGGAGATTATTAGATGTATTCATGCTAATCAATTTTTATATTTATAATATTTGTATTTATATTCTTGCATTCAATTTATCCTGTGAAATATATATTTAAAAAATCATTAATCTTGTTTTCAAGCCCACGTATTTAATCTTTGTTAGCTTGTATGCCACACAGCTATTTGCTATACTCAGAAAAAAAATTAAAAAATAACTCTAATTTAAGACTGGACTGCAAATAACGCTGTATATGTGTTATCCAGAAATGGGAATCTTAACATTCTTTCTTTAGTGTAAGACAATATATGGATTTTTTTTTTTCAGTAAACAATTTTTATGTCCTGTATGAATGAGTTTTAGCCTTAACTTCTACACTAACCTTCTGTAAAGAAGGGATGTAACCATACAGTTGAATTATATTTCTGGTTAGGAATACACTCTATTTTTGACATTACTAGCATCTAACTATATGAATATTTCATGCCATTCATTCTTCTCTTAAATTAGCTTTTAAGAACTGTCTGACAGCAATAAAGGAGGCTTATCCTCACTGAAGGTATTATCTGTAGGAATCATCTTGAGGGTAGTATAATTTTTGAAATTCTAGTGTCTTTATTAAGTTAATATTATAAAGAATTCCTTTTGAATACCTTACATTATAAAACATCTTATTTCCTGTAGTAGTCGTACAGAAAATTGGAGAAGTAGGATGTTACCAACATTCTCACATATATAATTGTATGCACCAGGCACTCTGTGCAATACTCTACCTTTCTAAGTGGAATGAAAGTATCAATTATTTCTCCAGTAGAGAAGTTCATCACAAATCCTTGCACTGGTTCTGCCTCTCCAGGATAAGGCATTCCATTAACTGCAAAGAGGAGACCACCTGCAACAACATTAGATTTGCTTTAACAACCCCCATGCAGCAAACTACAGTGAAGATGAATTGTAATAGTACAGATGAAAAAAGGTTGTCTGAGAGGAAGACAGAGGCAAAGGCAGACAGAAAGGTAACTTAATAGGAAACTAAATCACAAGAGGGAGATTAAGCAAGGTTTAGCAGGTGAAAGTTTGGCATTTAAAAGGTGCACAGTTTGTCCAAATGAGAAGAACAAGCAATGCAATATTTTACAGATTGGTTAAATGTAAAAAGAATGTAAAAGAGTTTAAAAAATCTGAAGAATGCTTTGCTAAGAATGTTTGATGTGGTAACGGAAAGGTCTTTAAATGCATCAAAAGCAGAAAGTCAGCTAGGGAACCAGTAGGAACGCAAGAGGAAAAGGTGCGAAAGGGGGACTCAGGGATGAGGGGCCTGTGGCAGAGAATCTCAATTTTAGTCAGTTTTTTCTGTTGAATATGCTGGGGAGATTCCGACACTTTTTTTTTTCTTCATAGCAAAGAGGTCCGAGGAGCCAGCTCGACTGGAAGGAGATACACAAAAGGTGTTAGACAAATTGGAGGTTTGGATAGCATTCACTCAAATTCTGAAGGAACTCAAATGTGAGATTACAGACCTCACGCCAAGCTGAGTAACCTAGCATTGCAAACAGCCACTCCTCCAGAAGACTAGCAGACTGCCAAAGTAATGTCCACCTACAAGAAGGCTTCAAAAGGGTGCCTGTGAACTTTAAGTCAATAATTCTGGCTTCCATCCCCAGTAAGATGGTAGAATCCATAACGAAGAATAAGACATGGGTAAGTGTGGCCTGTCAGGAACAAGTTGCTCTGGCTCCTCTAAGGGGAAATTGTGCCTCACCTCTGAATGGGGAGAAAAAGCACAGAGGTAAAGGAGATTCTGTAGACATACTTGGATTTTCAGAAAGTCTTTGACAAGGTTGTGCATCAGAGGTTATTAAAGAATGTGAGTTGTCACAGGGCTAAATGAAAGACCCATTACTGAACAAGAAGCAAAGAGCAGAGCTTCAGGGCAGAGTTTATAATTTTTCAGGATAGAGAAGTCTGAGTGGTGTGATCCTGCAGGGATCAGAGCCAGAAACAATTTCATTCAATAGTCTTCATCAGTGACCTGAAGAATGGGGTGAACAGTGATATCTCCCAGTCTGAGGAAGATACTGAGTTCTGCCAAGCTGCCAAAAGCTTGATGTTATTGAGAAAGTCTGGAAAGACTTTTTATAAGAATAATTGAATTGTCAAACAGCTGGCAGAAGAGCTTTGGCAAGAAGAAATGTAGAGTGATGCTTCTGTGAAAAAAATACAGATCCTGCCTACGTGATGTTTAGCTTGGAACTGGCAGCTACAACTCAGGAGAGGCATCTCCAAGCCATCACTGAAAGGTTTCTGGAATCTTTGGCTCTGTGTACAGTGACAGCCAAAATTTCAACAGAATGTTGGGCATCATCAGGAAGGAATTAGGACTGCAGGGGACAATTCTGCTACTGTGCAAAAACTTAGCATGCCCATGTCTTGAGTGCTTTACCCCCTGCATCTCAACAAGGTCCTAATGAAGTTAAAGATGCTAGAAGAGAAAGGCAACTACAACAGACAAGAGGCTGAAGCAATTAAATGGCTTATGGGGAGAGGGTAAGGTGGCTGGGGTTCTGTGGTTTGGAAAGGAGAAGGTTAAGAGGCAGCAGATATGGGGAGTGCGGAACTGTTCTTCACTAACTCCCAAAATACTGGGACTGAGAAGCACTCAGTGAATCTAGGTCACTTTTTAACTTTAAAAAAATAAAGGTGGTTAGTGAGCTTCTGGAGCCTGTAACTGCACGACGTCAAGGAGGCAGAGAGTACTACAAGCTAGTTCAAAATGGGATTAGGAAAACTCATGGGCAATAGGTCTATAGAAAGATACTATGAAGAAGAGGTCAGGAGCTACCTCCTAACACCCCTAGATAGAGTGTTTGTGGATGCACAGGGAGTAGGAGAGGAATGGACCACAAAAGGCAGCCAGGCTTACACATTCTCCTCAGAATGCCTCTCTTGCTGCCACTGTCAGAGACAGAGCGCTGGGCTACAGGTATCAAGTATCTCAACCAGTAAAACATTTCTTATGTTCTCGGCAGATGCAAGAGAGTTAACCACGATGTTAAATTTGAGATCAACTATAGAATCAGGAGCCTGATATGCCAAAATTCCTTATCCAGTTCTTGACACTTACATTACTTCAGTATTGGTATTAAAAATCTAACGCAAAAACTTAATATAGTAATTGTTAACCAGATTGTGATATTAAAACCCACAACTTTTTCAAACTGTTTGCTTTCAGATTTTTTTTTCTTGATAGTTTGGAAGCTCTTTATTTTGCTCTCTTCAGTGAAGCTTGAGATGAATGTTTTAAAAACATTATTGTTAACTAATTATTGACTGTGCAGTCACTAGGAAGCAAACAAGATCATCTACTTGTAGACATCACATTTAGGGAGTCTAATCAGTCATTTCTCAGAAGCGGAGCTTATGTGCAAGCTTTCCTCATCCTGCAAATAGGAAAACAGGGTATTTCTAAAATTTTCCATTACATCAGCTCTACTTTGAAAGAGAATAAATATCTGGCCTAAGATAACATGATAGCACTCTTCATGAAATAACACTGTGTACTGCGACATACTGGCATAAAGCAACTACTTGAAATCTGAAGAACAGGAAAAAAAATTACCTGGAACATACGAAACTGCAAACAACTGTCTTCCAAACGATTTGTGCTTGATCTCTCTTACGAACTCCCCAGTCTCCAACCTGAAGCACTGAATTCGCCCGTTTTCCCTGTCTGCAACACATAGCTGACTGAAGTCGGGGATCAGGGCTAAGCTGTGAGGGATATGAAATTGTCCAGGTCTGGCTCTGCCTGAAGAAGTCTCTGCAATACAAAATACCCAGGTTTCTGTTAAAGTACACACTAAAACTATCAGTTTTGCTTAGAAACAGCAATATGTCACATAACACAGTATAACATTGGGAAAAGAATCAAGTCAGCTTGCTTTCTTCTCCTAGCAGTTTTACTTGTTTAGGTAGATAAACTGTGATAGTCTTTTGCATTGTCTTTGTAAATCCTGAATTTATGATTTAGTATTTCTATGCCTGATACATAAATCCAGTCAGGCAAAAATGTAATTACAAAACTTAAAATAGATGGGATCATGGCATAAACCTTGTAAAAATGGTTAAAGGCTTATACTATTTGATCAAATGTTTAAGAAAAAAAAAAAAAAAAAAAAAAAAAGGTTTTTGTGAAAGTCAGAACATTTTGTTTGTAAGACCGGACATGCCAATACTCGTCCTGAAAGCATGCTAACAAATTGCCATTCTTTATTTGTAGTGAATATATAACTACTACAAGTAGCTGTATGAATACAGGAAAGTAAACTGGAATGCAATGACAAGGCTGAAATTCAGCCAGGGCCTGGAAGGTATTTCGGTAACAGAAATTCATAAATAAAAGCAACATCAGCAATCTCATGGTTCATGGCGAGTTCATAACAAAAGCAGTACGAGTAAAGTACCAAGAGCTCTGACCTGTACCTTCTCCCCACTGCATCACGTACAATCCATTTGGAGAGAACTGAATGATTCGGCTGTTGCAGTAGCCGTCAGAGACATAAATGCTGCCAGTGATCGGATCCACAGCCACATCGGTTGGTTGACAGAAATGATTTTTGTCACTGCCCGGTTGCAAAGCTACTCCTAAGACCAGTAATGGTTCTTTATCATCTGCTCCCAGTTTGAAAACCTTTTTTTTAGACAATGGGAGAAGAGAAGAGGTTTCAGTTATGGAAAGTGAAATTTAACAGGGATGACTGCCTATGGAAAAATATCTATTAATGCGCATAAAATAAATGTATATACCAAACACACCCTTAATATATTGACCAGTTTTTCAATAGTGTCAGTTCTAGGAAATTTCTGCATAAAATATAAATCTCCTGTGACTACAGTGAATGAGTTAGTTTCATATTCTGGGTTTAAGTACATAGGAGACTTGATAAGCAAAGATGTAGCAGAAAGATCTGTTTTTTTTCAAAAGAATCATTGTTTTAAAACAGATACTTTTATTTCTGAATGCTATGTCCATGTAGCAAATTATTCAATACAACGGTATTCCATGAAGGCCAAAGAGGTCAATTTTGTAGGCATATTCCTAAATGTTTTTCTTAACAGGCCTAGATAAATAATTCAGGCCAAATCTCCACGAAAACAAAAACATTTTATTTGGAAAAATATTAAGACCTTAGCATTAAAGCTTCAAAAACTTACCTGATGGAGAGCTACATCAGTGACCCAGTAGTTACCATTTTTATCTATACTTAAACCATGGGGTAAATAAAATCTGCAAGCACAAAGGTAGAAGAATCAAATTAAAAACGTCTTTCAGGAAGAATGATGTAGATGTGAAGACTTCACTTTTTATCTACATATCAACAAATGTTGTACATACTAATTACCTGTAACATTAATGAAAAAGATACCTTTACAGAATAGAATTCTCTTGACAAGAGTGTCTCAGCCCTGAAATTCACTCGATTTCTGGTATCTCAGGCTATTACTTGGTATCTTTCAGGACAATATACAACATTCATGAGCTCTGCTTTTCTGTTAATCTGGCTGGTAGGTGAAATTGTATGAATTGCTAGAAAGTGGAGGTGGTAAAGATGGTGAATTACTTTTAT
The DNA here is from genome assembly GCA_023375905.1 of Nycticorax nycticorax. Lineage (NCBI taxonomy): Eukaryota > Metazoa > Chordata > Aves > Pelecaniformes > Ardeidae > Nycticorax > Nycticorax nycticorax. The sequence continues at coordinate 1,384,545 of JAKFQP010000064.1, read as the reverse complement.
TAGTTGTTGACTTTGTAATTTTCATTTGTTAATTTAAATAAACTCAGAGGCTACAATCATAGAACGTAATGTAAAACATATGTGAAAATGGGCTTGGGGACTTTTTGGAGTAAAATATACAAAAATTTCTATTTTCCATATTTTTCTAATATTTTCTATTGATAAAAGCAAAAATAACTTACAGACTTTTGCCCATGGAATGAAGCAGTTTTGCATTACTTGGATTCAGGACAAGAATTGTGTTCTGTTCAATTGGTCCAAGTCCTCTTTGCTGATAAACAAATTTGCTGTCAAAAGAACTATACAAAAATAGTGAAATAGAGAGCCAGCATTAGAAGGTTCCACTGATAAACAATACACATGAACATAAAGCTGAATTCTGTAGTTTAATTCCAGTGGGGGGTTACTGGCTTCTTCTTTTCTTCAAATAAGCCTTATTATATGATTGTATGATTGTAAGAGTTAGTGTTGGATGTCTGCATTTTCTACTGAGGTTATGACTTCCAAACTAAATGAGCACAGCAACAATTAAGATAATCCTAAAGCAAGCAAGCGAAAAACCTCTTCTGTTTTTTTTTTTTAGTTTTGCTGTGGCAAATCAGGAATGGGAAATCAAACAATGTAGCCAAAGCAAAATGTAGCTAATCACCAGGGCATAATTGCCAGTATGAACAGGTATACTTTGTACCGTCTAAGGCAGTGTATGCACGTTTGCATGTCTTTTGGATTTTATTTTTTTTCAAACACAATTCAGTATTTTGCTAGAGCTTACTACTGTAAGATTCAGGTCTTAAGGTTCTTATCCTTTTCAGAGTGTGCTTGCAGGAGACTATAGGATATGATGTGTATTTCTTCTACCCCCACAACTCTACACTCAATTTTCAGGGTACTTGGAATATATTAATAACCATCATTTAAACACATTACTATTTCAGACACTAAGAACCAGGATTAACTTTCCAGAAGACATTTAGTAGGCATAAAATCATAATATGCTTAACAAAGAATAAAAAAAATATAGTTTTCTGTACCCCTATGGAGAAGTTGGCTATTACTCTAACCTGTTGAAGTGAAGATAAATAGAGTGCAAAATGTTTTGAGCAAAATTTAAGTTTAAATATTAGGAAATGGTATTTGACCGTGAGTATTTGATGTGGATGAAAAATGTGTGAAGACAAGACATAGACCCCCTCTCATGTTGTATTTTTAAATCCATTTGTTAATCCCAAGAGAAATCCAGCTATGATTGATGCAACTTGGTAAACAAGAATATACTTTGTAGTCACAGAGAAGGCTATGAATAAAGCTATTAAAACTTTATATTGTACAGTCCTAGCAGCCTCACCTCTCCATGACATTAAATATTTACATGTCTAGAATTTTCAATGTGGAAAAGCAATACTGGCTTCATATATAACCAGAAAAATCTATGACAGGATGTGTTTGAGTTTCTGAATAGGCTATGATTAATATTTAGATATTGCCATAATGTACGGTAACTATTTATTTAATTTCTGACAGAAAGCACTAAATCCTTTTCACTATGAATGGTTAAGCACAAGGTGATAGTTACTAAAACTCTCTACTGAGCCCTCCTAAATGCTCTGCTGCGATGCTATAGGGAGACGTAGGGTAAGGGGTACTGGCACACAATGGCATGCTGATGGAGGCTTGTTTGACGTATCTGCTTGTTTGACCGTGATTCAGCAGCTGTTGTTTTATTCTTTACCATTACTGACAGTAATCTTCCATAACATGTTCTCTTGGTTTTAAACATTTTTATTTAAAAAGAATCTAACACTCATAATGACTTGCTCTAGGTATGGATGACCACAACTGGAGAACCAACACTGGACAGACTGAACTAGTATTATTATTAATGTTATTATTAATCAGCACAGCTAATCACAGAAGAGAATCTTAGTGACGGTAGGTATTGTACAAAAACCCCTCAGAAAACAAGATCATATTGCTGGAGAATTGACTAGCTAGACCACTTAAAAAAATTATTTGCTTTCATTATTATGATTTTGTTTCTTAGTAACAGTGCTGTCCAGACTTCTAAGTCTTCGATGCTAACAACTACCCAACTCTTCTGGGAACTGAGTGCTTTCAGTGTAAATAAGAGACTGTATGGTATTTTACGCAAAGGAAGCCTAGTGAACTTTGAAATGGGTTTATGGGAGTGATCTTCCATGCATCTTCTCCCTGTCGAATACCTTATTCTAGGAGGAAGACTTGGCACGCTACAGAATCACAGTCACTCTTTCCTTCCCCAGGTTTGAGACCAATTTCCCAGGTAGTCAGTGTTCCTTTGTTTCAGCTGATAAATGAGGACACAAACTATGCTGACCACTGCTAGCTTAAAAGAAGCAAGACCAAACACAACCAAACAAAATAACTTAACACCTTACTATTATATGTCATACTGCTCTGCAGCATGGTTTTCTAATAGGTTCTGCAGTTTGATATCAAAGGAAAAATAAAATATGCTGCATATGGCGCTATTTCTAATTTCAAACCTCAATGCAATTCCACAGCTATTTTTCTACTTCTCAGCTGGCCATTTCACACTAATATAAACAATTTATTGCTAAATCTAAGATCCTTCTGGTGGGCTACCTATTAAATTTAGACAGACCACCTGATCTCATAACCCCTGAAGGCACAACCCTAAGCTCTATTCTTGATCAATATCCATCATCATTGTGGTACTGTGATCAGCCTAAATTAACCTGCCTAGCTTGTCAAGAATGCAGTAACAAGAATGCAGCTTATATTCTTTATTATATCTTTTATAAATTGCATGAATAGTATACATTTTTCATCACAAAATGCAAAATAACTTGCAACTGATTCACTGCTCAGCCAGATGAACAGTACTAATTTTTTTTTTTATTCTGAACAGCACATGCTGAATATAGCAAAGACTGTTCTGAAACTCAGGAGAAGAACCTGACTTACTTAAAAGGATTTTTTAAATCATTCACAGAAGGAATGCTACAGCCATTGAAACACTGCTACTGTATTACTGTCACTGTACAATTGCTTTTGAGTTCTAATGCAGACTGAAGCTGCCTTACAAAACAGCACAGACCATTTATCCAGCTATATTTAGTTGAATGAGCATCCAGCTTTTTTATGGCATATATTAATAATGCATTGGAAACATTTGTGCATTGCCTAGCAGCACAGATAATTTTTGTTTAATTTGTTTCTATACTATGCTGGTGAAGCATTGAAACAGAGAAAATAAATTCTGGGCTTTCAGGCTTGACTGATTCATCACATTTATGATTTGGTAAGGAATATTATACCCAATTAACTGTGTATTTGCAGCTAATTATAAACATTAACTTACAAGTCTGATAACTTCTTATCCCTCCCCATACAACAGTCATGATAAACCCCTTTCAAGTATTAATGTTTTATTCCTTTTTATTGAAAAATGAGAATACATATACCCTGTCCTTTCCAGCACAACCCATGAAAGGGTTCCCAGACAATTTAGTATGTCCACGATATACCCAAAGATAAAAAGCGAATGCTGACTTGCTCTGAGCACACTTCTGTGTGCCTCTTCTCTGTGCTACAAAATATGGAACAGCAGCTTAACCACAGGCATGTTTTCCAAATACATTGTTTTAAAGTCACAATACTCTATATAAAACAGGCCTACAGAAGTTTTAGCCTACCTAATTTAAGGGTTCCTACCAACATTGGTTTTCTCTATATTGATCAACTGTGCTCCACAAGAAGAAAAAAAAATAAAATACTTGTGAACAAAATGCCTCTGAAATGAATTAGGACTTCATGTGTCGTTATCTTTACGTAAGACCCAGAACCAGCTTCAGTTAACAACAGCTCATCTTACATCTTGGTTACACATCTGGGGCTGAATGCTTCTGATCATATTTACAAGGCCAGGCAGTTTCATTCTGTTCCAACTTCAATCCCCAGATGATGGCAAATATGGCAAGCTCCCTCACAGGGCTGATGTACAGATGAACACTACTAATACCAAGTATATAATAAAGCATTTTTCTGGGAAGTCCAATAATCACAGGCTGGAAATACTCTGAATATGAACAATAGCTGCTGTCGAGGACAGGGCTGAGTTAAGTGAACCTGTAGTGTTACTCAGCACAGCTGGTAGGTATGTGGATTTCCAGATTACAGCTCCTATCTTCTTCTGCACCCACACCATCAAAGAGTTGAATTTTAATCTGTCTCTCAACACAGTTGATTCAATATGCACACTTGCTATTTTAGGGATCGTTAATGTTTTCCGTTTTGTTTAAAATCTGTGGGCTCTCCAAATACTGCTTGGTCTTAAACTCACATTCTGTGCTCTGGGTTGTGGGTATACCTCAGTTGCCAGACACTCAAAAATACACATTTCAGAAGTAAGAAATGAATACAACTGCTAGCCTATTTTCAAATATTTTTTCAATCTTTTCTTCAATGACACAAAGAACAGTACTTATGTTCATGCATAGGGGGATGGAAAAAACCAAATCAATATCAGCTTTTACTTGAAGCTTGAGTGAGTAATAACGAGTTTCAGCATAGGTCATCCTTTCAAATTTTATAGCCTATATTTATTTACTCTTAAGCTGGAATGATGACTGATACACTGCACGAGAGACGAATGATTGCCTTATCTGCTGCATTATGTTATTTAGCTAAAAACCCAAAGAACCCGCTTTCCTCCATAAAACATTCTTCTAAGCATAATTTGTTATTATAAGGTTGAGAAAGCTGCTCCCTTTAATTTTCAGAAACCACGTTATTTTAAAAAGAATTCTTCAGGAGTTGAAAAAACCCTACTGTTTAGCCTTATAGCTATACATATGGACAACAGACACTTAGAAGGAAAATTAAAAAAGCACATTTAAAAATGGCACTATATAATATTCTGTTACAGGCTAATACTATTTCCTCACAATATTCTGTTACAATTTCATGGAATTTTTTCTGAAGTGTCCATTTAAACAGTTAGATATACTATTTTAAAGCTCAAAGGCATAAGGACACTGTACAAATAAGGACACTGTACTTTATTTGGAATGTTCTGTTTTTAAAATAATATACCTTTGAGTATATTACTTTACAAACACTAGAAAAATGGCCATTAAAAAGTTGGGACTTTTTTTTTTCTTTGAGTGACACTAAACGTAGTGAATTTTATCAAATGAGTAGATCAAAGCCTGTTTTGAGAGAGTGTCTTGTAAGAACCCAATCTTGTTCAGTGGACATAAAGACAAAAAAGAATGAAGATACACTGATGCTAGCTTTGTGTGGCTTAAACCCAGGTCCTAATAGTAGTATACCATACTAAACCATTATTCTCACACGCTAATTAGACCTGCCAAAAAAACATGGAGAGACAGGGTTAATTAATCTCAGTGAATATCATACCAACATTGTTATACAGTTTAAGGACCTAATGTACTATGTTCTTTTTCTCTGGAGACACATTCTTGCTGTCTGAAGACCTAGTAACCCCATCATCTTGAAACTGTCAGTCAACACTTCCATTCCGAATCTCCCAAAGGCACTTTCTACCCAGCCAAAGAACTGAATTTCAAATGGAAAAGGAACTGTGATCTGTCTTTTCTTGAGAAGATATACAAAAAGCATACACTGATTTGACCTTCTAACATGCCATTCAGCAGAGTTATCTACTTACTTTTCATCCCAAACATGATCACCTCTGTGGAAGATAACTAGGTTATTTTCAGGGTCCAGAGCCAACCCAGAAACTTGACCTAGTTTGAGGTCTAACCCAGGCCACTCCACAGCCTCCTCTATGTGGAAATCTGGCCAAAGAAACAAACAAACAAGACATACATTCATGTAGCACATTTATAGAAAAACATGGCTAACTGGCTTTGGGTACAGACTGTCGAGAATTATAAGGGCACTTTCTTACATGCAGTATTTCCACTAATGCATTGCAATTTAATTCCAAGCATAGTTTTATTACAGTAAAGCATGCACAAGCACTGGCATCCTGCTACATATAGGATGACAGAAACTTCAAAACTGCTTTTGACTCCATTCTTTTCTTTCTCCGTCTTATAAGGATACAGGTATACAGGCTGTAGAAGATTTAGTAGCTCTGTGAATACTTTCTACATTGAAAGATTACAGAAATATACAACTACTATCAAAATCAGCAGGCAAATTCAAATATTAACCTATCAGTGTTTTATTAAAAAATGCATAATGAATCACTAAATCAACTACATATCAGAAGTGGTTGATTCATGACTTCATTTCAAAAAAACCTTTTAACACTAAGGAAAAAAATGCAGGGGAGGAAGAAAAACAGCAACAAGAAGCAAATAAAACAGTAATTCTGTGAAGTTTGCCTCTGACATTTCTTACAGCCAACACATGCATTAGTTCTGGATCATGTTCATATCCTAATCCAGATACTATAGGCATGAATAGGAAATAGATGTCTAAATCTGATGAAACAGATGAGGAAAGGTAGAGTATCTGTCGTTATTTATGCCGTAACTGTTTTTAAGAATAAATATTGGATAGTTTTTGAACTACACAAATCTGATTTTCACACTAAATCAACAGCACCAATTTAGCAAGTGAACCACTGCTAAAAAGTCAGATACTTCTTGTGTTTGTCTTAAATCGTAAAACTCCTCAATTAAGGGAGACAAATTTAGTTTCAACTTAAAGACTGAAAATAAAAATATAAAAAGTAGTTTACTTCAATCTTTGTTTTACATAAAAATAGACTTACACTGATTAAAGGCACGAACAGTCCAAAATTTGAAAAAGTTGCAGAGTGTTGGCTACAAGGATTAGTTTCTCACAAATGCTTAAATGCTATTTGGAAGAGGTTGGTCTAGGTTGCTCTAGCAGTATTAAGAGACAATTGAACAATATTGCCAAAAATAGAAAATGTAATGGCAAGAAAAATGTAACTAATTCTGACAAAAGAAAAAAAAAAACCAAATCCTAAAATGCCTTCTACATGTTAGGAAATCCATCACTTCTTCATTTCAGAAATTAATTTGTTCAGCATAGTTCAAGTATTTCTAATATGCAGACTTTGTATGTAGGTACATATAGCCAAACTGAAGGTGAATAGAAAGCAATGTCTTTGCAGTGAAACTGGAGCCATTTTACTAGTGAATTCAATGTGTTTGATAGCATCATGCTGTACTTTGCAACTTTCAGTTCACCCAAAGTTTCTGCGTTTTGCTGTGATCCTAAAAACTGATCACTGAGGTACCATCTAGCCAGGTGAAACACATATCCCATTCACAAAGTGCCAGGGCATCAGTGCTTTGAAGCAAGGCAAATCACAGACCTTAACACACAGCACCCAAGGAGTTTGAGAGGGTTCAGCTGGAAGTGATCTAATGGAAGGAAAAATAAAAAGGGAAACAATGCCCAAAATCTTCAGGTCACCTGTGCAACCCAGCTGTTGTGAGAAGCATATGCCTCCCCTTCCATTTTACTTAGAAAAGACGTAGTCTGAGGAGTAACAACAAGGATGGGGTGGAGGGAAAAGCATTTTCTACGATACACACAGGGGAAAGAGAAAACCAGTGCTGAAAACCTACCACAGGCTAGGAGATATTTTACCTTTGTAGTTTTAGATACCGTAGCTGGAGTAGGTGACAGAGAAACTCTTTACACTAACACAAACCTAAGACAAACCTAAGGCAATCAACAGCTGCAGTGAATCCAAGCCAGTAATCAGAAACTTCTACATCAAGAAATTCTACTCTGTAGCAATTTTAGCTGAACAAAAGTTCTAAGCTAAAAGAAGAGCCGTTAAGAAAAAAATTATACATATTCATACTTCTGTACAGTCCAGTTGGTGACAGCAGGTGCAGTACCAGGTATATTCATGGACATTAGCATTTTGAAAGGAATAAAAGGGTGTCTGCTGACTCACTAGCTCATCCCATATTGGTCTAAGTTAACTTGCAGAACAGTTCTGTACATTTAATGTTACAGTGCCCCTTGGCCTCTGAGCCTTTTCCAAAAAAGCTACAAGAATTAAAAAGCTAAAACACAGAAAGCCTAAATTTTGGCCTCTGTAAAATTCAGTCTCTCAAAAGGCATGTACTATAAAATACAAAATGTTTATGCTTACACTTAAAGGACTAAAAGACTTCTGACAGATCAAAGCAATAAAATAAATGTACAGTGAAATACAGTCTAATCACAAAAACTCCAGCCTCTACACTACCTTTAGATTTTCTCACCTGTTTCCAAAACTGAATTATTACTGTTATATTTTCTTTTCCCTTTGAAAGTCTCATACTGAAAGTCTTTTGATACAGGTTTACTCTTAAGGCAATTAGCTTTTTACAAAAACTTACTTACTAAATGTAGACTTCATTTGTCTAAGATTGATTATTAATTCCCTACAAAACTGAGTGGTCCATGGAACAGTTACACATGATACCAAAGAAAATTACTTTTCCCCATTAAAACAATTTACAATTCCTTTGTTTAAAAAAAATAAAAATAAATCACTGGTTTTGTTGTAAGTGAGATTTCTGAACTAAGTACCAGATCTTCTACCTTGTAGTTTAGAGCAATCCTTTCATCAGTAAAACTATAAAAGAATTTACATAGATCTAGAACATGCAAATCAGCCTCTAATCTCTCTTCAGGTGAAAGAATAAAGACTCATTTATTGGCAAAATTGCAATTTACTGTCCAGAAATCCCTGGAAGCTCTTGCTAGCTTTTAACATTACAAATTTTAGTCATGTTGCATTTACTCACTGCTATCAGAGTAGCCATTTAAATCTTGACAAATGTAAGTAAGCACTGCACAATGGAATTTTAAAAATTGGAACACTACACTGTTTGCCTTAATTAGGAGGTATAATTGTACTGGTTGCAGTGATGTTGAACAACCTGATTAGTGACCAGTCTTGGGGTAATAAGATAACAACAGTGAAAGAAAAGCAGCAGTATAAAGTTATAACATTTACAACAACCTTACTTAACTACTGGTCACTTGCTATTTCAGACCAGTTACATGTTTAAAATCGGAATATTTGCAAGATTAAAAATATTAAATTATTTTAATTTTGGTAATTGTTAAACAGTTAAATGAAATTAATTTAACAGCAACCAGAACCTTGTCCTAAGAAATACCAAGATCTTTTTAAATTCAATATAGTAATATAGTAAAGGATTTTATGAAGGGTGCAAATTTTTTTTTATTAAATCAAGAAAAGTTAAACCACTTTATGTTCCACTTCTTTATCTGAAGAGGAAAATTCTGTTATGTAATTCTAATACATAAACACCAGCCAAAACAGAAACTAAACACGTGCTTTAAGATTTTATTGCTAGAAAAGTTATTTTTGCCAAAAGATGGCGCTGACAGCATCCACAGTTCAGAATTTCTGCAGTTAGTAGTATGACAAACATAAAAAAAAAATAATCAATGCTAATTAAGATAATTCACTTTTCCTTTCTGCTATAACTCAAAATTGTATCATTTGAAAGTCCATTTATTAATTAGTCCTCCACCAACAAATTCTCCCAAAATGAATATATAGCTACTAAAGTAGCCAAGCAAATGCTTTCTGTAGTTAGAATTCATACCATATGGTGTGCCATTTATTCAGTTCACTGATGCTCCTTCCTCTGGATTAGTTAAAACAGAAAGGAAATTTCTTTTTTCCCCACTACACACCATGTGCTATTAGTCTGAACTGAACAAATTGGTTTTGAAGAAATGCTACATACACGACTCTTTTCCAAGCATTTAATTCCATTGCTGCTTATGGAATTATTTATGATTTACACTTATGTCAGGCACATGGTAACATCCCGCCTGTTTTTTGCCCCTATGCCAGCAACTTGACAGGCTCTCATTTAACTGACTAGCATAATACGACATTGGAAAGTCCTTGTCTTTGGTTTTCTGTTAAATACAAACCCAGAATTTTGCTGAATTTGAATACTACAACAGAATCTCGCAGAAGCAGAAACAATATATGTTAACATTTTGAACTGAAATAAAAATTAAATGGATGATGAATGGTGTATATTTGTGTACAACAGTACTTGGAAACATCAAGCTGGCTGGTTGCAACATAAAAGCAAGCATGTGTTGCTACAGCTCACGCATACAGATGACTTTCATGCACACATACCAGGTTTTTTTATGAGATACTCGTCACATGCTGCATTATCTGTCTTTCCACATTAGCAAGTAAGACTAAGCACAATCAGTATCACAGAGACCAAAATGCAAGTAAAACAAACACAATACTTATATGGTTTCTGCTGTCATAGAAACCTGAAGGGAATGAATTGTAAACCTAGTATAATAAAACAGCCTGTCCAAGAATATTTGGATAGCCAAGCCCAATTTGAAATAAATATGCAGAAAATTTTACTTCTCAAGAATTTTCCAGGATTAACTACTACTCTTTGTGAATGAGAGAAGAAAACTTCAGATAGAATTACAGCAACAAATTCTATAAAATCTTGTACCTGACAAACCAAGGTAATCGGAAGACTCATAAAATGCATGAATTACCCCAGTGACCATTTTACAGTAGTTACTCGTATTATGAAAATTCTTTACTTCCCGTGACTACTATATCCTGTGTTTACCTTGTTCTAGCATAATTGATATCAAATCATTAAGCAGAAATCATGACAGTAGAAAAAATAAGTTTCAGAAAGTACTGGTATTGTGCCATCAGCATACATTCTTTCTTCACACATGGAGTGGGAAAGAACCCCACTGAAATACCTCTAAAAATAGAGGGCGAAAATTTCCATAATTAGGAAAACTGTCATGTAAAATACTTCCAAGCATCAACTGATATTCCCTTCAGATTTTGCTAATGTGGATCACAGCTCTTACATTGCATTTCATTGTATAAAATTAACCCCTAACCCACCTCCTGTACGTTCTTTTTCCCAGCTTCCCTCACCATGTTTAGGCTGTTGTAAAGAGAAATGTCTGTTCTCTGGTGGCCTCAAGGTAGACTCTAGTCTGTGAAATTTGTGAATTCTGTCTCTGACAAGAATAGTATTGTCCCTCTCATCATGATTTGTGATCTCTCTGGCAAGATCCTTCTTTTGGACTACATTAGCAATCTCAGCTACAAGATCTGATTCTGCCTTTTCTGTAGGGTTATGCTTATGCACATGCACAACATCTTCCCTTTCTCCTAGCAGCTTGGAAAGGAGTGAATAGAAATCACCTGTACAGAAAAGAGAAAAGATAAGAGGAAAGGAGGGAGAAAACAATTATAACAGATCATGTAGTTTTAGAAAGCTTCAGCAAAGTATAACGTAACCAAGTTATTCAAACAGTCATTGTCAAAAGTAGTATAAGAGGGAACTGTTTCAGCCTCAGGAATTGAATGAACCAAGTCTCTCGTATGAAAAGATAATATCAAATCTTTATCAGCTTCAATTTACATACAAACGTCCACTTTTACCTGACACTCTGGCATCAAAAAGTTAGATGTTCTTGGAACAAGGGGAAAAAAAAAAAACAAAAAGAAAAAAGCGTGTAAATTTCAGAAAAAGAGTATTTATGGTGGAATTTTGCAGATTTGCCAGGCTACTGCAGACTTATTCTACTTTTATAAAACAAAGAAGTAAAGATTTTATAGTTTTATCAATTTGTTCACTTATAAAGACAACAATAGCCAGTCATGATGCATTTCAAAATATATTTCTTTGAAATCTATCATCACATAAGAAGCTTAGGCTGTAAGAAAACAAACTTTCACATTTGCAAACAGATTCCATAGAGCACACTGTAGAAAGAAGACACAGTAGTAAAACAGAGTGATTAATTAAATTTCTGTTTATTAATTTGGTCTGGGTCCTGTCCTTCCTCTTTCTCCAAATAGTAATACCCCTTAGTCACAATATCATCTGGCAATGCAGGGAACAGTATTTTCTCAAGCTGCTTGCTAGCAACACAGTTATCACTATACCTTTCTTAGATACGAACAAGCATTTCAGTAAACTGCAGAACCCTAGCTCAAAGTGAACAACCAAAAATTAGGTAGGCAAATTCCAGAATCACAACTTTCTTCAAAATATTCAGACCACCCAAACAGGTTCTGGTGAAGTCAATGTTAATTCTTTTTGCAGGATTAAATAAAGTGATGACATGGTGACAAGTATATCCTTCTCTTGGGATTCTCTGCTAACCAGCAGGTACCCAGCTGGCTAGAATTTATTAACCAAATATCTTGGCTGCCTGAAATGACTATCAGTTCTGTTAAATACAACTGCACCATTTGAATGGAGAGAGACGTCCAATACGCTTTAAGATTTAATGCAAGTAGGTAAATTTCTGTTTCATTTTAAGTACAAATCACTCACAATAAAGAATTTGTATTATTTTATAACAGGCTATAGAAGACACTTTTTAGAAAAGCAAAACTGTAACTAATGAAGCTTTCACCAAAAAATAACAATCCAGAACCAGAAACCATCACTTGCAGCCTGGGACAGAGGAAATTAAGTCTCTTGGAAATGATCCTAAGAGGATCTGTCATGTTTATAAACAGTCCTAGTTCAATGATTTTGAGTAGGATTCCACTCCTTGCCCTTGGAAATGAAATATCCCAGATGAAATCTTCTGTCAGAAAATAATTACTGAAGTAACAGGGCCAATTTCAATGAAATGAACAAAGTAAATTAGGTAAGAAAGAAAATTGTTAAGCCATGTAACAAGTACAAATGATCTGCTTGAAATAAAATAGTGAAGCTAGAATGCTTCATAATCCTAATACTGTAATTCAACTAGTCCTACTACTGATTCAGAATAAATCCAAATATTCAAAAAGTATGATATAATAGAAGTTTGGGATACAAATCATATTTATTCTGAGGAAGGTTAATAATTGCTTTAATCAGGTTCAGTAGTCTCCACTTAAAACATCCAAGTTTTGGTGCTAATACAGAAACACATCTGGAATTTTCTTTACTTAGGAAACATTTGGTATTAAAATACTCCCCATTGGCCTAAACTGTATTTTTGCACCATTTTAAAGATTAAAAAAAAGTTCATACATACAGATGTTTTATTTTTACTCATGCCTGGAGACCCACAGATGAGCAAAGCCCACTGACTTCTCTATATGCAATCATTTCCAGTGGAGAGGTCTCAATAGCAAAAGCAGTGTTCTGCCTAATGTAACTGTGAAAACTCCCCCTAAACCAGCAAGCCTGGTGTTATTTTCAACTGCGGACCTTTTTAAAGCAACTTTAGTGATCTTTGCCCAGTTCAGTCCTTCCTAGTTCTGCATCAACAGTCTGATGAATTTACTGGTAATTCTTGGTCACAAAAAGAACAATATGCTACAGTTTGTATAAAGGTTTCAGATCCCTAACTCCCAACTCATATGTTCATTCTATCTGAACAATGATGTTTGCCAGCTTCCTTGCTTCAGCCAAAGACATTGTATTCTACCTCTGTTGTGCAATGGTTGCCACAGAATAAACAACTCACCCTCTAAAATAGATATTGCTTGTTGATTTAAAAACAAACAAATGCTTCAGTTTACCTGTCTGAAATTAGCTTCTCTTACTACAAAAGAGCAGAGGAATCCGACTTAAAAACAACAAAAGTCCAGGGAACAATTTTAAGGACAAGGTGCTTTCACAGAAAATTCCAGTGGTCTTTAGGGCAGCTATTAATTAGGGACTGAACTCCAAGTGTCTTGATCAGTTTTGGTTTTCTCCTGGCACTGAGCCTATGATCATAAGATATACAAGGAACTTTCAAACAGTGGAGTACTGAGTAAGGTGGTTTGAGTACATCACTGTCAGTGGCTATAGATGAGATGTTTTCCTAGTTGAGCTTTTCCTATTAGTGCTTTCATTAAGCAGGCGTGTCATGACCACAACAGTTAAGAACATTTAGGAACTCTCTGAATGAAAAAGGGTGTGCCTCAGAGACTGGAAGTGGTCTGAAGTGTAGCTGCTCTGAAACTGTGATCTTTACCTAAGTAAATGTGTTTGAGAAAACGAATATGAAATCTCTACACCTTAAGTTCAAAAGACATCCATGAAGCCTACATATCTGCCCAGCATCTCCATATATTTGGCACAAAGAGCAGGCTGAAGTCTTCTTTCCATTTCTTGGCATTTTGATACAACTGAGAGAATTTACAAAGCAGAAAAAATGTGTGCAGATGTGAAAGGGAAGAATTGAAGTTTCCTGATTACTCAATGTATGCAACAGTTCCCTAAACTCCACACATTGAATTGAGGTCCGTATTATTTGGTCCCAACTTTTTTCAGCTTCATTTGTGATCCCCAGGCAGATTCCAATAAATCTGTAAGCAGCATATTTTTAAGAAGTAGTCCTGAATTCACTACAGATAACTAGCAAATAGCAGACTTATGTTGTTTCTGATTAACAACTGCTCTCTGCAAAGCAGTATCCAGCAAACATCAAAGCACCATCTCATGTTGCTGCTTTACAGCTGCCTTGTACTAGCTGGAATAGCTGAAGGATGTTACCTGCCTGAAGATACTCAGTGGGAAAGGAACACCAGCAAGATTCACCACGTTATTTGTCTGGTCTTGTTTGAGATGAGACAGCCTGGCCTTTAGAATGCCTAGGTATGACTAGAAGAAGACATGAGTGAATGAACAACTTGCTCTTGTTGAAATAACTGAAGTCTAGCATTGCAGTCTCAGGGAAGCCGGCTGATTGGGTTAGTTTCACCGAGGATACTTACAGGCACTTCTCATGTGTAAGCTATCAGGACATTTTCCTCTATGTAATACAGTAAAAGATGATTGGCTACAAATAACTAGAGTTTATTCTGTTCTGGAAGAAGTGACAGCTGTCAAGACAAACATCTCCATCTCCAGAATTAAACAATACACAAGCATATTTCAGTAAGTTTAAACTTAATTCCTACGGCAGTTCTACACTAGAAAATTCTTTTACAGAACAGTGTTTTGGAAAACAGTCATACAAACAGGTACAACTGTAATGTTGGCAACCTCATTGCAAACTGTGAGCTCAACCTCACCTGATCTCAATAAAAGGCCAGATTAGTTTAAGGCAAATCAAACAGCTTAGTATATTGACCACCACGGTCTGGGTAAAATCCCAACGGTGTTGAACTACCCATGTCTAAAACCAGTCCTTTTTTTCAGTGCCGGAGTGGGATTTCCCCGAGCTGCATCAAGCCGCCGCTGTCCATGGTCCTCACACAGCACACCGCCACGCTGCCTGAAGTCCCAGATCTCTGTCTGGCCAAAATACCTGGCTACAGTGCTGCAAGGATCAAGCTGTGCTAGATGGAGAGTTCAGCCACAGTAAGCCTGTTCACAGAGTTTGGATGTGTAGCTGTTAAGATACATATGTGAAAACTCATTTCAATGCAATTTGGAAAAAAGGCAAGAACACCCTGGTGGTGTCTGAGAATTCTAATCTCTGGAATATGTATTTGTGTCCTAATGCCTGTACAGTTTCACTGAGACAGTTCAGATAGGCTCCCCAGCCTGCCACTGGCTTTCCAGACTGAACAGGATTTCAAACACAAAGCCACTACCACAGCCTCCTAACAAAATATCTTACCAGGAAATAACCAGAACTGAGGGATTAAAAGCAAAAATCTAGCAAGCAGTCCTCTGTATTGGCAGGGGACTGGCACTGCAAAGTTTATCTGTGTGTTGATGCAGCTCGGTTGGTGTAAATGCTTGTACTGAAAGCCTCCTCTTCTTGATCACGTCTGATCTGACACGGAGCCAGTATGTTGGTCCTTCCAAACTGATGTCTCAGTCCTATTATGACTGTAGTATGATACTAGTTTTCATAGTTGACTTTGGGTATCCTAATTATCTCTGAATAAAATGGAGCATATTCTGAGACTACATGTTTCTGTCTTATCAGGACATGCTTCCATTTAGCGTGTTCATCTGGCAATAATAGTCAGGGCTTTGCCTTTTCAGAATTGGTGAAATCAGGGTCCAAATGATATGAACTCCTACTATGACTTCGCCTCATCTTAAATCTCAGGTAGTATCTACATAATATGTTGAGTCATACCAGAGAATGTGTACTTCAGCTGAAGAACTGTCTTCCTGATGAGGATATGGAAATTTGGCTGCAAGTATCACCTTCAAGACTGTGCCGTCATGAATAAATGCCTTCCAAATAAACATTTATCAAAATCAAAAGTTTAATTTTTTTTTGCCTACTTTGGCTCCTACATGAAGCTACTAAGCTCAATCTAACAGGCATACATAAAATAACACTGGTGATTAAAAATAAGGGGAGAAAGACATGGAAAGACATTGCAGAAGTGAACAAAATCTAATGCCTATTTATTTGAAGTGACATTGAATGCAGTTTGACATAACAGGCCAAAACAACTTTAAAAATGGCTTCTAGCCTGCTATTATTTTCATGCAAGTCCTACATAATGATTTAATCTGTTGCTTTGAAGAAAGCATTGGAAAGATGCCTAAGAACTAAAAATTAAGTAAGGCTGTTTTCTTTTTGAAGGGATTTGAGGGGCTGGGCGAAGGAGGCACAGATATGAGGAAGCAAAAAGGGTTAAGCTGCATTGGATTCCTGGCCACCATCACTGTCCCCTAAGTGATGCACACTTATAGCACAGCCAAACTGACATGTCTGAAGAACAGGAACTGTATCCGCTGTCTAAGCAGCTTAAAAAAGCTAAAAAAGTTGGAAGAAAAGGTTAAAAAATAAAATAATTAGCTGTTTTCTTCTAAGTCTGTATGTCCCTAAGAACGGCTTTTAATACTATTGCAATGTAAATTAACTTTCTTTGGTTTTAATTATTTTTTTTTTAATTCAAATGTCAAAATGTTTCAATGTACAAATGTTTTGAGAGCCCAAGCATAGTTTACAAGACCACTAGGTTAAACAAGTTTGTAACGGGGAAAGAGAGTGTTAAAGGTAAGAGAAAGCATGAAAGAAGGTGAAAGAACCTTCACTGAGGGCTACATTTTTTTACAGACATGTGTTCTTTGTAACAAATCAGAACCTGAGACTCAAAATCCAAGCTGGTTGCAGTTTCCTAATTGCCCTATTATTTCCTTTCCTTCCTGACCAGTAGTAAGTTCCTGACAAGCACCGATCATTTTGTTAGAATAAAATGTGTTTATCAGTTACTCCTAAATGACTAGCAATAAAGACAAGGGTTTTATTGCATAGGACTTTGCTGTGCTCATTTGGATATATTACAGACATTTGTAATTCAGGCACACAGAATGCCAGTTCCACCTCAAGTTTCTATTTCATTCAGTCCATACTTGTAAATACATTTCTTCTCACAAAATGGCATATATGAGACTATATTTATTAAAGAGTAGTTCTGCTGTCTTCAACTCATTTTTTTGACATCTTCATGGTTTAGTTTAAAAAAAAACCATTAAAATTATAAAATAGGAAAATATTTTAATAGTAAAAAAATCGTAATTTTTGGTGTGTTTTATACTTGTGCTATGACTTCATAATTTCTCTGAACTCTTTCTGTACTAACCCAATGTCCACTTGCCAATACTTCAGACATGTTAATGATATTATAAGCAGTTTTTGCAGTTGTTAATAGATAAGTAGTCTTACGTTACAGAAAATACCTAGGGAAAGTCCCTCCATAATTTTAAGAACCAGAGAACATAAAACAGGTGTCAAACAGTGAAGGCTGAAACTTTCAATTTAAAATGGCTTCTTTCCATTTGTGCTGGTTTTGGATGGGGTAGAGTTAATTCTCTTCATAACAGCTAGTATGGGGCTACATTTTTAATTTGTGCTGGAAACAGTATTGATAACACAGAGTCAAGGCCTCTTCAGCTGACCCCAACTGACCAAAGGGATATTCCACAGCGTGTGACACCATGCTCAACATATAAATCTGGGGGAAGAAGGAAGGAAGGGGGGGCATTCAGAGTCACGGCATTTTGTCTTCCCAAGTAATTGTTAATGCATGATGGAGCCCAGCTTTCCTGGAGATGGCTGAACACCCGCCTGCCAGCGGGAAACAGTGAATGAATTCCTTGCTTTGCTTTGCTTGCACGCGTGGCTTTTGCTTTACCTATTAGACTGTCTTTATCTCAACCCATTAGCTTTCTCACATTTACTCTTCTGATTCTCTCCCCCATCCCACCAGTGTGGTGCTCACTTGCTGTCTGGGTTAAACCATGACAATGCTTGTTATATCCTTTTCCTGCTTAGGTATGCAACCTATACCAATTGCAATTTTTTTGCTTAGATTTGATGTTCCTTTCTTTACTATGCTGAAGATGCTTTTGTAAATATTATGAATAGCCTTATTCTAACGAAATCAAAGGCTCATCTTTTATTTACAACTTCAAGCAGGATCTTTCAGTATTGAAACAACAAGCAAATCCTCTGCAATTTTGAATCTTCCTAATTATACTTCTCTAACTGTAAATATTGCTCTTCCGAGGTTTAATTCAATCACTCTTCTGTTATTTTTGTACTCCATTTAAGGGATCTTATATAATATCTGAGCACCAAACATGCACCCCAAGCCTGTAAAAATCTAAAGATTTTCTATGTCTGGTCTTAATCTAAAAATGTCTCTAATACTTCATTCTAGGCATCCCACATAAATACTGGTAAGTGAATGTCTTCTATTTCAAGCCTCATTCTTCCTCCATCAATCTAAGAAATTTTAACCACCTACCAAACTGAACTCCTCTCTTTTCTTAAAACCACACACAAACAAGCAAAGGTAAATTATGAAAAAATTATTTTAGAAAGGAATGTCACTCATGGCTACATGTGCTGACATAAAAATGCATCACATCTTAACGGTTGACTCTGCTGCTGTAGGCTTCCATGTAATACTATCACAGAAATACATTACTTCATCACCTGAAAAACCAAGGACCTGCCTGCATGCTGACTCTTCTATTCCTTTCAACACCTATCCTGCAAGAAATTGCAGGCCTCCCTTCACATTTACCCCTCCCTTTTTTATTTTTTTTTTAAGAAGAAAACAAGAGTGGTGAGGCAGAAAGACAAGGAGCTATCCCTCCTCCTCTCACTTAATCAGAAGTTTCTATCCCAGATACAAAAAGCCTCGTTCAGTAGATTTTTATTGTAACGAGCTTTTCACAGACACGCACAAGTAAACAGCAAAATAATGGAACACTGAACACACATTTCAGTTTCTCAACTCAGAGGTTCAGCTACAACCTAGCAAAATGTTTCCAGCAGCGTAACAAAAATGCTGTGCAGAAGTTTTAATCTCTGTGTGGGTGTGTGCACTCACATGTAAATATAGCATATAACAACTGAAAATAATTAAAAGATTTGTTAGGCATCCAACAGGTAATAAATAGCAGAATTAAGTGTAATCTTCATTCAGCCCCCATTTTGTATGGATGATGGTGTTGATGTTCTTTACAAAGAGACCTCGTCACACAATCAATGGGTCATCATTTGTATTTAACCTCATTCAAAGAATCCCCCTCCAAGCACTCCTGAACAAGTATTTTAACTGAATAGAAAGACTTCTCTTAACATTTCTATTCCATCATCTCTGTTTATGAAACACTGACTTACACTAAATTACTTCATTATCACAGCCTGGCCTATGAAATTAAGGTCCATAATTACTGCTACTTTTCTAGAGATTACAGCCAGAGCTGTCATTTAATATCCATTCATTTTGGTTGTCCATGTAGAAACATCTCAAAATGTGATTTTACAGGGTACTTGCACTGTATTTCACATTCTATGTTCAAGCCACATTTCCAAGTCAGTTTCAGGAGGAGCTGTGTATATGCAAGACAGCTTCAGTTGTTTTGTCTATCCTCAAAGACTAGGAAAACAGATCAGGAAATCAGATTTCACAAAGGTACCCAGCTACCTAGAACCATTCAGCAACTCTTATCAGACTCTAGAGTAAAACACGCTTTCATCAGAGAGCATCAAATTACCCTAGACCATGAAGTCATATTCTCTTCTTTACGCCGGCCTCTACTTCACTCACTATACATATTCTAATCTCTAAAACAACACAGTAGAAGTTCAGCAAAAGGTGTTTTTCTATGCAACCTGTCTTCACCATCAGGACAGCACTTCTATGATTGCAGACTTAAAGCCCAACTTTATAAAAGCCAACTTCTGAATGCTAGACTGAAGCTGTAATATTATTTTAAATGTAGGAGTTTTAATGGGATTTTGGTTAAAACACTCAGCCGTGAAAAAAGGACCTCAGATGAGTCTAGCTGGGACATTCAAAAACAGAGATCTTAAGTTCACTTGTATTGAACTTCACCATCTGAGCTCCTTCATTCAGCCCCCAATAACTTGTGCTCATGGTAATCATGAAATAATGGGGGATAAGGGAAAAAAAAACCCAAACGTATTGGCTGTGCAACAGACCAATACCAAGAGCAAAAGAATTAACTTTAACTCTCACTTCAGATTCCACCATCAGAGGCAAAAATATACAAGTTACTTTTTCGGTCCTAACTTCTAAATTCCCTAAGCCAGACACAAGCAAAAATATACTTTTTTTTAAGTGTCACAGTAAGCTTTACTACCAGAAGTAAGATGAAAATCCCATTTCTTTTCTCTCCCATGTATGCGTAAGTAATGTATACATGTGTACAGAGATGTCCTTCTAAAACAAAAAATCAAGTCTAATTTTTGGTTTATAAGCTGCAAGTGAATTTTCAGTTCTAGTCTGCCTTGCATTTTTTTTTTTAAACCATTTAAACATAATTATATTGGCTTCACAAGGGAAAAAAAATGCCCTTTCTGCTTCAAAAGAAAGTTTGTGATTACATCTAATGCACATAAAATGAGGTAGCAAATCATGAGACACAGGTCAACAAACCATCACCTGTATGTTCCTTCCTTGTTATTAAGAAACTGCTCCTGCTAGTGTGTCTATACAGCTTTCAGGTACAGCAGCAGCTGACTTTCTATATAGTAAAGGCTGCTTTACTGGATGCATACCAAAACAAACCTAAACGGTATTATTTTATGCCACAGACTACAGCCAGCAAAGTGTTGAACAAACAGAATGAAAAACATTCAGGCCTTTTTTCCACAGGGAAAGAAGGCACATCTAGCAGACATGGTGAATGATATGAACAGAAAATAGGTTTCTTCAGTACCGTACCTACTGAGTACAATTTAATCAAACTTCTGTCGATGAACAAAAAAACCCTGTAAATAATATTTGTTTTGCTAGGGACTTTGTGCTTCACAAGGAACAGGAAAGTTTCCAGTATGTACAAATGTATAAATCAATTGCATTTCCTACAATAATTAACTTCCTATAAACAGTTTATCTTCACCAAACAGTGACACTGCTGTTTCGGAAAAAATATAATGAGGTCAGTTTCATTAACGCAAGTTCAGTTCAATTTTAACACTATAGGGACTTAGCTTTGTCTTCATGGTACGTGGTGATTCACTTTGTGATGGTTACTACTTATTTTAATATATTTACCTTGTTTATTAATGTGCTTCTGATGAGTGAAGGTGATGAAATTGAAAATTTAACATAAAGGCAATGATAACTCCCAGAGGTGCTGACATAATGAACTGTCTGCATGTAGCAGGAAGCACATCTTCTAAACTATGTCCAGGCAATCATGTGATATACACATTAGTAGCAGGCAGATACTTTCACATGGCAAGCTTTTTTGGTTTCCCCTTTTGAGGCAAATGCTTAGATTTAATACTAGTCACATCAAAATTTGTATCTTTGGCCATGCCTCTACCCCACAGATGTATAAGTATCTGCAGAGCAATATAACAATTTAACAACTATTTCAGTTTTAGTGAAGTAACAGCATTTACTTCAGTTACCTGAAACTAAGGAGGGTAAAATGAAGTTGCTACAGCATGAGTCATCGAAAACCATGCAAGATAAAACACAGAATTATGGAAAAATCACTGAAGTACTATCGTCAGAGTAAATCAAAGGCTGAATTTACAGAGCAACGGCTCAGCAGCAATAGAACTAATCAAAGCCTGAGTTTTGGTGGATCTGTGTTTTGTAGATAAGCTTATCATATAGAGTACGTCATGCCAGACCATAAAGCAAAAAATTTATGTTATCACCTTTACCTCAGTGAAAGTATGTATTTGCTTCTGTGCAGCTTAGGGGTCCACTGCCCACTCCCTCCAAAATGTAGAATTTTTCTGTCATTAATACCTTGTTCAAATTTGGTTGATACTGGCTAACCTACTAAAGTTACTTGAGGAGGCGGACAAATTGGCAACACAACGACATAAAACTGCTTTGCCCAACACAAAACCAGACTCCAATTTGTATGCGATTTTTATCAGCACATTTTAGCAGACCACTTTCAGCTCCTGGTTTTGCCAGTGTATCTTACCAGGCGCTCATGTGCTTGTAGGCCCAAAACCCACTTTCTAGAACAGCCACCCAACTTTCCCTCTTTGGAGACAAAAATAAAACCAAACCTGACCTGATTTTTCCCTTTTGCTTATTTTTGTTTACACACACATAATTCAACTCAAGTTAGAGCTGTTATGAATGTAAAATTGAAGCGAGGGTCCTGTAAGTGGTGGGAGAATTTATCTTAAACTAACAATTAAGAACATGAAACAAAATTGTCTCATGGTAACTACTGTGTTTTGATATTTCACATCATGAACCCAACTAATTTCAAATGGACAAAACAATGCGGTGCGTTTCCATAGAAACATGTTAGATGAGGATGTATACTAAATAGTGGTCTCAGCAAATGAGACTGCATTGCAGAAATGTGGCTTTGAAATGCATTTCAAAGACAAATGAAAGAGATTTTAAAAACAGGATCTTGTTTCAACATTTTGCTTCAAACATTAACAAATTCAATAAAACACACAGATAACAAGATCCTTGACCAAATGCAAATGCGCTTATTAGTAACATAAAGGTGAAGCAGCTTGTCAGCACAAATCTTGATATAAATTTGTAAGCAGCTAGCTCATTCTGCTCTGGAATAGGCTTAAAAAACTAGAATTGTATTTCTTTCTAAAAAAATCCTTCTTGAATTGACTAAGTTTCAGGTACGGAACTGTAAATATTGTCTCTAGTAGTTTAAGGTACTTTCAGTCAAGATGCTCGTACACTCTAGAAGCTTGTTTTTGTGTAACTGGAACTTGATTATTTGAGTTTACTCTACAGAATGGCAGAGTATATAGAAAATCTAACCCCTTTGGGAGATGTTATCAAAAACGCTAAACACTTCACTCTCATTAACGGCAAAAGGAAATATGTCTTCAGTTTATTTACTCCTTGAAACTCAACATTGTTCAATGAAAACAGGAGGGAACTGTAGCTGATGAGGTCTTCTCCTTAGTATCAAGAAAAATCTTGATAATAAACCAATACTTATCTAATAGCATATGATCCACAAGAAATTTAAAGTACAACCTTACTTTAATATATCTCTAACACATAAATAACATTCAGCGTATTTCTAGAAGCTTTGTAACAGTCATGGATTTTTTTCCTGCGACTAAGTACTGCACACATTTTTGCACAAGTTGTCAGGTGTATATGGAGACATACACAAATGTAGCAAAAAATAACTCGGTATAAACATTAGTTGCACTCAACCCACGGCATGTACAACCCATATTGAAGTATAAGAACATATTATTCCCTAATACGTGCATAGTAATACAAACTGAGAAAGAGGCTAAGAGCTAATAGCAGATAGAATACATACAGAATATAGAACAGTTATATACTATAGGATTAATTCTTGGTGTCCATTCTTTAGGATTGCACGTACAGATAAATTACAACCTTCTTTAGCAAATTAAACCAAGAAGAGGAAAACTAATGAGATTAAAATGAACTAATAAATTTTACCTACAAGGCTAGTGATCAGTGGTAGACCAATTTTTAAAATTAATTCTTATATAGCGATCATATTAGCTGTACAGAACATTGCAAATTGCATCAATTAAAGATAAACAGATTAAAAACTTCATAACTTGTTAACAAATCAGGATATAATTTATCAGTATGTTACATTAGTGAATCCTGTACTTGACATAGAAACAAACAAGTACATACCCTGATCCAAAATCTCTTCCTCTTCTTTTTTGGCCTGCTGCAGCAAAGAACTTTTATCAGTATCCTTGGTTTCTGAAAAATGGATTTAGGATATGATGTTAACCTCTGTGTGTAAATGAAATCAAGTGTTTTCCTACTGGGGTAAAAAAGCCCTTCTGAACTGAACATTTGGTATTTTTATCTATCTATCGAGTTGTACCAAACAGTGCAGCAGTAGAACAACTGGCATAAAAAAAATTACAATTTGTACTTTGCTACACTGACATACCAGTCAGATTAATTCTGGATAATACTGCTGGTGCAACTTATATGCCTACTAGTGTTCAATATAAACAGTTGATTCCTTCCATAACAAGGCAGTGGGATCCAGAAAACTATCAAAATGTTATGATTCAACTTTGTAGGAAATAGATAGAAAATAAAGCAAATGTTAAGAAACTGTTACTATGAAGTGCTGATATTTGGCATAGAAAAGAGGTCAATCTTTTGGGCACACAGCTAATGTAGCTATAAAAATCTATTGGAAATTGAAAGATGACAATAGGAAGAAATGGACAAAAGACAATGGCAGACATTTCCACCAAAACCAAGAGCAGAATCCTGTGATGGTCTATAATTAGCAATTTGAATTTTATTCAGAATTGCATTTCCTTTTTATAAAAATTTAGCATATCAAAGCAACACAAACACATCAGTGAGCATAAAAAAAGACTTGAATTAAAATGGATTACAAGTTTTTTTCACCTTCATGATGTCCATGCGTCATCCTTAGCATATCAGACTTGACTGGAATAGGAATGTTCGCCTCCTGCGGTATATTTCTGAATATCTCAGGGTTTGCATTCTGTGTGCAGGTCATATACGAGACAGCATGCTTGGCTTCCATATAGTACATAATGTAAAAATTGCACATTTCATCATTGGCTGTTCCCCTACACAGCACAGAAAAGATGTGGCAGTTAGGAAAAAATAAGCTGAATATAGCTGTTAATCAATTCACCAAACTTGTTTAACAAAATATTAAAAAGTTGCAATGAAATCTTTAGAAGTTGCACACTAAAATATTTAATAACTTCATTGCAGTGAATATCAAAAGTTTCTTTCAGTTGGTACTAGAGAATACCACTTTGCACAAACTCCCCAGGTATCTCAGAAATTCCTAACAATTTGGGTTTTATTCTACTGAAAATTGCATCAACGATTTAAACTGCTCTTCATTCTCATTTCCCTGGTATACTCTTCATAGTCCCCAGTGTGTCATCAACTATGCACATGTTCTGATGAAGTAAGAGGTAACTGTATCATTTGTTACGTCACCATTCATACACTTTTCTGTCAATGTGGGGCAAGCCTCATTTAAAATCATGGCAAATAACAACTATGTGTCATTTCAGAATGGAATGACAGGTTTTTTCCCCCCATATTCAAGTGCATCCATTTATTGGCCAATCACACTGGTTCTAATGCAGCAAAACTTAATTTCATTACATATTAAGACACCATAAATATCTCTTAAATAGCCCCTGCCATCTTGAGAATAACTTGATCACAAGCTTCCATAAGGAAAACATGAGTGCAAGAGGAATGTTTAAACACCAGCAGAATTCAGTTCTTTGATAAATGTTGCACATGTACTTGAAACAGAAGAGGCTCTTCTGTACTGCTACATAATCCTGTCTTCAATAGAAAAAAAAAAAAACAGCTGGTATGAGAAGGAATTTTTTCTGAAAAATATTACTTTTTGAAGCAGACAATACAGGGCCTCTTTGCAACTGTGATCTGTTTCTGGTTTTTTTTTTTCCTCTGCCATATAGGTTGATGTCTTTTATTTATAGCTACAATCCTGACAATGGAATAAGCTAGGACTTATAAAGAAAGGTTCACAAAATAAAGGGGTGTACATTAATATTTTTTTAATTAGCTTTCACAATTAACTGGTGAGCTACACTCATAAAAAGATACGGGGGTGGCCTATTAGCGGTTTGCAAAAGACGTCAGCGCTGACTTTTCCAGCAGCATCCTGCAGCATTCATTTATTCACCATAGCAACAATAATGACACCAGCCAGAGGGGAGACAGGGGGAACATGGGAGAAGAGACTGTTTCAAAAGGGGAATCTGTATTTTTCCATGCATTGAAAATTTAGCGTCCCTTGGAGACCACAAAAATCAGACTGTGACTTGGCAAGCTCTGCTAAAGCTTTTAGAAGGCATTAACTTCACTGTTGGACTCCCAATATCTGTCACTATAATTGCCTCCTCTTTAAAACCCCAGTAGAAAAGGGGATGTGGAACCCACACAAACTCTGGTTCACCTGCCACCTCACTGTCTATAAACATTTCAAAGTTGATGATTTTAAATATTTACTGGTAAAACCAAACCAAAACAACAAACCCCAAACAAAAAAATCCCAAACTCCTGTCAACAACACTTTTAATAAACTCACAGAAAACCCAGAATACTTCCATCAGATATTTGAACTCCTGAGAAACCTTGTTTTGTGAATGATTTTAATGAGTAAAAATGCTGATGCAGAAATTAAAAAGAAATAAAATTAAAAAAATCCTGTTAAATGCCTTCACACTACTTCCACAGATATCCAGATCTTGGCATATTAACAGTACACAGTGAAGCATGATGAAACAGAGGATTTAGCGTCAAAAAGCAAGACAATGCAGTTAAAGAATCTTAAATACTGAATGGGAACGTTTTGCTACAGGCACATAAACCTTCTCTTGACTGGTACAATACCAGCATATTTTGAAAGGGAAAGATAACAGTTGCACTGTTTTCTGTCTGTTAAGAGTTTTAAACATAGACTACGTTGCAACTGGAAAAACAAGCAGCCACCATGGCCAATGGCACCTTGCTTTACAAAGATACGATCTTTATCCTGAATGGGCTCCAGTTCTTTGATCTCCCTTGACTGGTAAGCTATATACTACTTGACACTATATCAACTCTAAAGTTTACTCTGAAACATTAGTTTTCTGAATCATTAAGTTATCTGTTATAAAAATGCAGTGGCTGCTTGCGTGGAGTACTTACTGGTCTGCAGCAAAAATTAGAAGAGATCTGGCTTTATAAATAGGGAATAGTTGATGTCCTAATGTGATGAATCATAGAATCATAGAATGTTTGGGGTTGGAAGGGACCCCTAGAGGTC